>VZTJ01002936.1:1172445-1227534 GCA_013397795.1 Orthonyx spaldingii | reverse complement strand
TACCTGGGCCTGAGGGAGAGGCACCTCCTGCCGGCCATAGCCCTCACCTCACGGTGAGGTAGTGTCGTTCCCGCGCTGCCCGCCCCTCACGGCGGCTACCGGGGCACGGCAGCTCCTTCGGGGAAAGACGAGGAGGAAGGCTGGAGCAGCCCCACGGGAGGAGAACGACCCCGGGGCCGCTGTGGGGGCGCGAGGCGCCCGCCCGGCCCCTCAGGCGGCGCCCGCGGTCCCNCGGGGCCGGGGCCGGGGCCGGGGCCGGGGCCGGGGCCGGGGCGGTGGAAACGCGCGGGTACGGTCAGCAGGCGTGGAGAGCAGCACGGACCGCCCGCCGAGCGTGTCGTGCTAAGCGCTTACAGGTCACGGAATCCACTAGGTTTGGAAAAACCTCTGAGGTAATCGAGTCCGACCTTGTCAACCAGAGCATGGCACTGAGTGCCGTCTCCAGTCGTTTCTTGAATATCTCCAGGGACCGTGAGTCCACCACCGCTCTGGGCAGCCCATTCCCATGTTTCAGCACTCTCTCTGTGAGAAAATTCTTCCTAATGGCCAACCGAAACCTCCCCTGGCATAGCTTGCGACTGTCTCCTCTTGTCCTATTACTGGTTGCCTGGGAAAAGAACCCAATCCCCACTCGGCTACACCCTCATTTCAGGGAATGGTGAAGAGTGGTAGGGTCACACCTGAGCCTCCTCCGGGCTAAACACCCTCAGCTGTTCCTCACAGGACCTGTGCTCCAGACCTTTCCCCAGCACCATTGCCCTTTGGACCCATTCCAGCACCTCAGTGTCCTTCCTGAATTGAGGGGCCCAGGACTGGACACGTCTCGAGGTGTGGCCTCACCAGTGCCCAGCACAGAGGAAGAATCACACCTCTTGTCCTGCTGGCCACACCATTCCTGACACAGGCCAGGATCCAACACCAGCAACAAATGAACTGCTGTAGCAGCAAATGAGACTCAGGGCTTCCCTTACACAGCTGGTACCATTTGAACAGTTCTAACAGTGCTAGAGTTGTGTAAATGGTTTTCATTCCAATATATTGATGCCAATATGAGAAAAGAAATACCTACTCTAACTTAGGTCCCTTACATGAATTAGTGCCACATATATTGGGGCCTCTGTCTGTAAAACAGCAACAGTTGAAAATCATGCAATTAAAATAATTTCACCTGATTTAGCTGAAGTACAGACTGGTAAATATTTTTAGTTATAACCAGCTTAAAAGAGCTGCACCAGTATACAGCTTGTTTTGTCATTCAGCATAATCTTACTGCAACAAATTAACCTTAAGACACTAAACTCACAAGGCATGGTGACACAGTCCAACACAGTTACACAGCTTGGATCAACACACTTGGTGGGCGTGTTTAAGGCAGTCTGTAAATATAAAATCCAACCAGATTATCGTATACACCCACCCTACAGAATTAAAAACATCACGATTTTAACGTCCCTAATAGTTACCCTGAGTTGTGCCAGCTTTATCAAATGAACAAGAAGTGTCTGCCCTGTTAACTAAAGGCTACACAGGATTTGCCTTGTAATTTGCCAATACTTGACAATATATGAGTTTTACAAATGAGTTATTGTTATCATCTGTTACTAAAGAGATACTATCCAATCTGTTATTAAAAGAAGTGGTAACTGAAGTATTTCTTGTGGTTTAGAGGTACTTTTACACGTGTAAGTTACCTGTGAACAGCCATAACATTTACATAAAGAGCAGTTTGGGGTGTTTTGGTTCGTAGGTTTTTTTGTTTGGTTTGGGTTTTTTTTCCTGGCCTTTTACTACCATGATGATAAGCTTCCAACAACGTGGTTTTCCCTGTGTGGCACACAACTTAAACTTCCCTCTTAAAAAATACATAATGATACATTTCATTCTTTTCTTCATGCAGTATTATCCTATTTCCTGGCTGCAATACTGCTTCAAGAGAAACTTCCTGTACTCCATGACTATACTTAATTGCATTATCTTTTTCTGCCTTCCCTTTTAAACCTTTTCCTAACCTATGTGTTCTCTCACATAGTAACATGCAAGACCACAATTCCAGTCTCTGTTGCCCTTGTAATTTCTGTGTTCTCCTGTTTCCTCTCAACTCACAGGAAGGCTGATTAAATCTCTGTGCTACATTGACCTCCAAGTAGCTACTTTGAAATCTCTGCAAAGAGATTTCAGCAAAATGTCAGTAAAAGTACCCCCCAAATCCCAAAGAACAAAGTTTCACTACAATATGGAGTGCAATAGCAAGACTAAGCTCCCCTGTATCATTTCTGTTTTTCTATCATTTTACTCCTCCCAGTACAGCTCTGTGTCTGGGCACATTTACCATCTCCCTTTATACTCAGCTAGTGACTTGCTTTGGGGCAAACCAGCTTTTTTTTCCCCCCCCCCGTGTTTGCATCATATCAAATACAAGGTGGTTTGAGCACATGCCTGCATTCTGCAGTAAGAATCCTTGATAAAACTAAGGCAATAATAAATGAGGTATTCTGTCAATTTGTCATGTGAGGATTCAGTTTTGTTATTTCAGTAATGAGAAATATACATATTTTTGCTTCAGTACGGTGGATATAGAGAACAACCATAACTTCCTAGTTTCTTTACAGTATTTCAGCTTATAAAAATTTCGGATAGTTACATTTCCCTTGGAAAAAAATAATAGTAACATTATAGATGGATCTGAAAACACTTACACCAAAATATTCACAAGACCCAAAACTTCTTTAGCATTTCTACAGAAGTTTTGGTCTTTCTGTTCTATCCAGCCTTACAGTGGTTTTCTGGAGTATAGTTGAGTTGATTTTGCCAGTCATAGCTTTGGAGTTTGAGATATTAGTGTCTGCATGGCATAATAATCTCTTGAGAATAAATCTGACTCCAGTTGCAATTACCATCTGTGATAGTAATGGTTATGATTCGTTGTGACTGAGTGGAAAAATACCATAAAAATAAATTCTAGACTTTATTTGTATTCAGAGAATATTTTGAAGTAAAGACATTCTGTTGGACACCGGACTTCACTTCTAAGGTTATGTTTTTCTGCCATTCCATCTATTCCAACACTTTATCTTTCCATCTTCTAATAACCAAACCCCAGAACTTTAAGGGTAAGTGTGTTTTATCAGAGAAAGAATTACAACAATCTAATGTCCTTCACAGTGAAATGGGTCTGGTGTGTGAACATCAGGGATGTTCTCTAGTGCTTTGCCTTTCTCACGGGTCAGGAGACAGATGTTAAATCATCTCCCAAAACAGTCATGAAGCAACCACACAAGCTATCCCTAAAATCCCTAAAGTCATACTTGTTCACAGTCCTCTGTTGATCCTTGTGTTGCAATTACCTTAGCATTCAGGTCCCAAAATATTCTGTGGAAAAGAGCAGCATTGGCTGTCAATATATTTACTGATATTTTGGGTGAACCAGTCTGTGTGCAGGGACCTTCAATGAAGTGCATTACAAACAATTTTCTTATCTGTCATTTCAAATACATTTTAAATCACTGTCTCAGAACAAGTCCATTAAAATGCAGCCTAAATCATACCCAAGCCTGTAAACGAGATTCTGTGTGCGTGACAAGACTATTTTAATAACTGCATTGGAGAGCTTCACAAGATATGTTGAAGACACATATTTATAAAAGTGACATTTATAATGAGTCAGACTTATCCTTAGTAAGTAACACTAAGCAAAACTCAGCACTGCCAGTATTACTTCAGCATTAGCAGGTGGAAATGGTTCTGAGTGCTCTCATAGCTCTCGATGGTCCTGACCAACCTCACCTGGGCCTCCACCCACACCCTCTGCCCACGTGGCCCAGGAGCTCCACATAAGCTCAGCCCTGGGCCTGAGCTTTTTTTGGAGCTACTTTGTTAATGCACATTTCTCTAGCGTTTTGGATTCTTTGTTGAAGTTGTCTGCTATCTCAATACAAATATGATTTATATCATCAGAAAAATTCTGGCTCCCAAACAGCAGTGTTTTCTGTAAAGCTGTCCCTCAGAAGGCAACCTAAATTGCCTTTTAGTTGTCTCTGTAGCTTTGGATAAATGAATTAACACTTCTGTTTGCAGCTGAACTACATTCTGGTCTGATGAACACTTCCAGGTTTTCAAGAGTGCTGCAAGAAGGATCAGAAAATGAACATGAGGACTGTTGTCCACAAACATATATCCAGCTAAGTGATAATTCTCAATACAAACAGTAAGTAACGCAGAGTCTTTAATACAAGGTTCCAGGTATTCCTGAGTAGCAATATACATACTTTTTAAGGTTTGTTTTTAAAAACACCTACTAAATTAGTGTTCATTTTTACAAGTCTGGCCCTCTGTTGTTTTCTTGTCCATACCCAGAATATAAAGTTTGCTGCGCAAATTGCACATGAAAGTATTGAATTACTGGTTTTAAAACAGAATTCAGCCTTCTAAACTGCTTGGCTATTATATGGTGTGATCTGAATTTTATGTATGGAATTATGCTTGACTTTTTGCTTTGTCTGAAATTCATATCATGCAGCAATAATGCAGGGTGTTTTTTCAATTGCCTGTATTTTCAGGATGCTGATAAAGCACTGGAACAATGCCAGGTATTTTAGGAAATGCATTGCTGTTTTCCTGGATCACCAGATGTTGCAATACATTAACTCTGTTTCTGGAATAAAGAGCAATTTTTATTGTATTTCTTTAACTAGGGTGATTCAGTGTTAAACAAAAATCTTTACCGTTGAAATGAGAGGTGTTGTTAGCACCTTACCTTCTACTGCATGTTATCTAAATTATTTAAGACATGTAACTGTTTCCTTTTTCTTCTATAATCTCCTTCAATGATTGGTAAGAGCTGTGTCTCATTTTTATCATGTTGTTCTATTGTTCAGAATTATTATTTATGATTTATAACAGAAAAAGTCTTTAAAAACAATGAAACACAGACTTGGACATATTTAAACGAATCCAACAGATGCATTGTCTGAGTCTGTGTGGTACCAGAGGACAGAGCTATAGCTGACACAGGATTATTTCCTGCTGGAGTTTTGCCAAAGAAAAATTGGCATCATTCGCACTATTCTTTATTGCGAGTCTCCTCTAATGTGTGTGTTTAATAAAATGTGAACATCTGGGCCCACAGGGTAAGCTCCATGTGTACAAGCAGTGTAACTCTTCCAAATCAATTTTTATTTGCAAACTTTTCACTCAAGCAAAACCATCCTGGAGTATCCGCTCTGGGGCCATGTGCCACTTTAGTGCTACTTTAGCACTGCTTGGGGTTTGTGGAGCTGAAGTATTAGATAAGCTTTGTTCCTTCCTCTGCTTCCCCTTCAATTGCTGTGTTCTCTTTATGGCCCCACTGGGATTTCCATGGCATGGCCCCAGGCTTCTGCAGGCAGCCAGCGCTGCTGCGATTATTGATCTTCACTGGAGAGCCAAGGAATGAAATCACAGGAAAACGGAGCTGTGTTTGGAGATGGTTACTTCTAAGGTAAGGCATGTGGTAGGCCAGAGTACAGGAAGACATTTGTCATCTGTGCTGGCAGGAAGCTGCTTATGTTGATTCCTCAGTCTATTTATTCCTGACTGATGTTTCTGGTGCTCTCCCTTGTCCTTGTACCTTGATGCTGAACGACTGGAGTGGGTGCTGTGATTGTGTGTAAGGTGAGCACTGAGCTGTGAGCAGGGCCAGGTGGGCCCTGTACTGCACAGGCTTGTGATTCTGGCCTTTTCCACAGCAAGGGAAGCCCTGCCAAGTGCTTCTGCTATAGCACTTATTGGTCTTAAGTTTTCATATACCTGAGAATCTGCTTGGGTGTCTCTACATATTTGTATTTCTGTTTGGTGTCTTGCTTTTGAGGGTTTTTTTTAAGTGAACTAAATCCTCAAACCTGCTCGAACAGGAGTAGTAGGAGAAGTCTTTTTTCCTTTTTGTTGAGCAGTTGATGTGTACATAAAAAGTTGGATTTCATGTGATAGAAATATGCCAGTGCTTTTGCTCAATGGTATTTTACTGTATTGCTGATGAGTACCTAAAATCTGAGGGGGAAAAAGGGGAGGTGTATGCAGAAGATAGGGGAATGTCTTCCTCATAGCTGGCAGCAATGCTTTGGATAGTCTTGAGCTCTGAAGGGGACTGCAGTGTGTGGGTGGAATTGTGCTCCATAAACAAAGTGGTTGCACAGAACTAGACAGTCAGTAACTTGGAGGTTACCATAAAGAGGGCAGTAGGTTCTTTAGAATCTGTCTTCTTCAGTAAAGTCTTAGCTCAGTTTATCCAGTGCTATTCAAATGGGTGAAGAATGCAACATTATACAAAGCTGATGAAGTAGATCAGCTTTTACAAGGTCTGTGTGGGAAGAAAAGAGCCACTGCTGCCATTAAGTGGGAGACTATAATTATACATAATTCATAACTTCTGCATAATGTGTCTTAAGGGTAAATGTGCAAGTGAAGTCCTTGTCTGGCAGTGCTGAGCAAGCAACCTCTACCTGTGTGCATGTTCCTTGTGCACATCAGGGTGGTCTGTGTTTAACTGAAGTGATGTCTGGGTCTTGTGGCATTGTTTGCAGAGGCATTTTACAGACATTGGTGCTAGTGGTGGTATTTCTGCTTCCTGCTCTAATCAGAGCACATCATTCTGTTCATGCATACGAAACCAGGTTTATAAGAATAACAGTCTCAACCAAGTAATTAATCATTTCTGATTACGATTGTCAAATTCATATATAATCAGCTTTTTAGCCATGGGAGCAGCAAATTAGATTTTCCCTCAGTAAAATGAAAAATTCATACTCTTCTTATGAACTCATGGGCAGCACATAATATAATATTCCATGTAATTTATATTTTTACAAAAATCAGTGCATTCTTTTTGTGTTCTTTGAATCCTTATCTTACACTGTTTCAAAAGTAAGCTGCCTTTTTTGTAACTTCATTGATAACTCTCTTGATTGTTATGGTCTCTTGTTGATGTGTTAAGTCAATAATGATTGAACAGCCTTTTGAAAATTATAATAGCAGTTACTAATGAGAACTGTACTACTTCTGGCATGCCTGAGGTCTGGGGGGAACCTAAATGCAACAGCCATGACTCTTGATTTTATGCTCAGCTGTGTGACACCTTGGTATTTTCTGGGTTTGGAGGACGTTTTGGCTTTCAGGGTTGGCCTCATTTACGTTTGCCTGCCCTATCTCCTCCTGGCTGGCGGGAAATCAAGGATGGCTGGCATTGCTCCTTTTCCTGCACTCTGCTTCAAGCACAGGTCCCTTGTATTTCTCTAGGAAGCCACACCGCCAGCCCTGTGCTGCCATCAACCCCCTCCTTGGGACGTTATTCCCTGAAAGGGGCCATTTCCATCTCTTTTCTGCTGCAGTGTAATGCAAATGAAGTGGGGTGCCCTGGGGCAGCTAATGTACTCAGCTATACCACTAGAACAGGGCTAAACATTCCCCAGTCTTTTCTTTTCCATTTTAGAGATCTCATAACAGAAGAGTCTTTAAATCTACTAATTGTAATCAGGGCTTGTGTATTTGGCAGTTTTCCCTTACTCCCTAACCAGCTTTACTCTTTCTGCCAAGCCACCCCTTCCTTCCCACAGCTGAATGCTTTGCAAGGCTGGACCTGAGACAGCTTGTCCCAACTCTGGAAAATGGACCCATGGATTTCTTCTCACAGATGTAATGGATTCTGCAAAATTACTTGTTCTTCTTGGATTGTATTTATCACTTCAAGAGGAAAATTCACTGTTTTGGTGCAGACCTGCATTTCTTCCAGAATGGGATAGTCTTCATTGTGTTATTTGCTCCTCCTCCTCATCTTGCAGGAAGGCAGAATGAGAGGTCTGCAACTTTTGTGTGGATAAATCCCTGCTGCTTTACTTGCTGGAATGTATTGCATATGAACATGCACTATTACACATTTTGTGGTCAGTTGCTAAGAAAAAAGGTATCCCAAAACAAGAGAGCAGTACAAATTCCCTTATATCACTCTAGCCTTGTGCTCATGGAGTGTGTTGAGGGGTTTCTTAAGTGTAGTAAATCTGTTTTAGTTATGAAGCAGGAACTGAGACTTCACTGGGGCACGTAACCTAATGGGAATTTGGTGCATACTTAGGATTTACATGCTATTCTACACCCTGCATTGTGCATAGCTGGCTTTAGAGTTGTGGTTTTTTGTTTTTTGTTTTTTGTTTTTTTTTTTAAATACCCTTGCAAAAATTTGATCATTCAAATAAAGCACAAAACAAGGTCTTTGCCTTTTGAATGCTGTAGGTGTCTGTGAACATGTGTGTGCATGTACATGCCTACCTCATTTACCAAAGAGCAGCAATTAGTAGTGACCTTGGCAGTTTGGGCAGAGGTGGTATTTTTATTTTAACATAATGCAGCAGATTTCACTAAGAGGTAAGACAAGGTGGAAACTGGCATGTGCTGCACAAAATTCTGTTTCAACTTTGCAGGTGAGATTGATAGACAAATGGTTTCTAGTGAGGTGAATATATGCCTAGGTAGAAAGCACAGACGGCTGATTTGGGGATTTTTCTTTACTTTTGAATGAGGCTAACCTCTTGGTGCTTGGCAGGGCCAGATCCAGGCACAGGCAAAGGAGGCAGCAATAGGGATGGCAGAATGGGCCCTGGCAGAGCTCTGAAACCCAAGCTGCCAGGACTCTGCTGCCAGGAAAGGGGATGACTATATGAAACAGCAGCTACTTCAGGAAAAAAGGGTCATGTGAGCCTTTGCTGGATCCTGTTTGCTTTTCTGTGGCAGAAAAAGCCAGCTCTGGGTGTGATATATGCACTTCATCCTCAGAGCAGCACAGTGTAGTTTGCTCATGCTGATAAGAAGCCTTGAGCTAACTCTGGTGGTTGGCTTGCATTCACTGTGTCTTCCAAACAGAATGCATTCAATTACTCATTAGCCACTTCACAAATCAACCAGATACTGCTTTAAAAAACAGCTGTCAGGTAAAACTATTGGTGAATACTGGCTGACACCCATGGATATTTACATACAGACAAAATACTTAGACCCACGTGAAATGAAGTGTGAAAGATTAGCAGAACAACTGAGGAGAAACTCGTCTGTTCCAGCAGAGCAGCAAGTTGTGGGCTCCTATGGGTTGTGCAGACAGAAGTGGCAAGATGGAGAAATGCAGGAGAGTTGCTCTGTATGTCAGAGTTGTGGAGAAGGCTCCTAGAAGCTTTCTCCTGGGATGGGACCTAGAAGCAGCCTGTCCTGAACTGGTGGAGGAAGTGAGGGATAGAGAATAAGTCTATGAGACAAAGAATCAGTTTATGACAAATGAGTCATTAGTAAGTGTTGCTTTTACTTTTCCACAATTCTATCCAAAGGAAATTGTAATAATGTCTCCAATTGTTGCTGAGCCCAGCAAGTAACTTTCTCCAGTGGCACGCTTCCAACCACTTTTGTCTTCTGAGCTTTCTGGGATGGAATACTCTTCCCTTGCCCAGAAGTGCTATCTATTTTGTGGCCACTAAACTGGATTTCCATCTAGGAGTCTAGACAACAGATTCTCCCAAATATCTAAATAAATGTAATAGAGATTTACTTATATCATGTTAGGTGCAGCCACCTCTGTGAGGCAAATACTGATGGATTTAGCAGGAATGCTGCCACACCAGGGGCAAAAATGAATTTTCCCTCACTATTGCATTTTGAGGAATGACACTGAAGTGTCACAATGTACAGCACTCAGAATCTGGGGATAGCTCATCCATGCAATTAGATGTCAGTTGATCTACCTGTTACAATACTCAAAACCCCCCTACTCTGTTAAATGTATTTCTCACAGAGCTTCAGTAACTATTGGCACCTTTAGATCCCTTTCCTATTTGTCAGGATTTCTTTGCATTGCCTCTTTCTAGCACTCTAACAAATCTCTGTGTGTCAGATTGTTTTTCTAGGCCCTGATTCAGCAGCCAGCATCAGGATTGAATGTCTCAGCAATAGCAGCAGTCAGAGACTGTGGCAACAGTGAAAAGGAAGAACTGGTTAGGTCTATAGTGGCATCCTTTTTCTTGGAGGAAAAACAGTCCAGTGGGCAAGGATCAGTTTTCTAAAGGAGCCCATCACCTAAAAGGACCAGTAGAAGAACCCTGTTGCAATTTTGAAATAGCTCAAGGCCTGCTAGTCTGTGTCCTATCTGTGAAAAAGCTGTCTTTTCCTGATTGATCCCGCACCTCTTAAAGATGATGGCACAAATCCTGCTGGAACCTGTGGGGCAGCATCAGGCATTCCCACAGCTTGCTGGTGAGCACTGGCACCAATGCTGTAGTGACAAGGAGAAAGTACACAATGAAGTGAAGAGGCAGAGCCCTGTTTTGTGGCTAAGAGGGACCTAAGGCGTTGCTGAGTTAAGGCCATAAGATGTGGTGGTATCTGAACCCTGGCGTGCCAGACATCAGCTCTCTCTCTCTGTGTGAGCATTTAGGGAATCTTGAAAATGGCTGGCATGGTGCTGAAGCAACAGCTCCATCACAGGATTAATTGTCCTGTTTTATCAGGTGTTTTTTAAAGAACTGGGAGCTGCAGCCCTCGTGACACAGTGAGCTGGGCTTTTTCCTTTCACTGCTCCTGAGGCTGCCAGGATAACCTTACAGTCAGGCAGTTGCAGTATTGCAGCAAGCAGCACTAGACACGACTACTAAGTGTGAGCATCCTGCCTTAGGGATGGTTTTGGCATTCCTTCAATAATATGTAACAGTGCCAAACTAGAGATACCACACAAATTAAAACCACAACTTGCACAGAAATATTTTGTATCCCTTAAGTGTTTAATTCAATTGTATCCTAATATGAATTCACTCTAGCAGTTCTAGCTGAATTTTACTTAGTATTACTTTATGCTCCTAGAATTGGAATGGTTTAAACATTTCTTAACCACCCTAGGGAGAAAGAAGTATCTCTCCTGCAGCAACAGAACAGGCTCTGTAGCTGTGCTTTCCCCTGTCAGTGCCAGCCTTTGCCCTCAGAAGCTGGCATGCAAGCTTTGCAGATAACTCAAGCTTTCCCTAGCAAACAGGGCTGGAGCTTCTTGTGTATCATGCGTGTTTGGGAGTAGGGAGGAAGTAGAAAGGAAAAAAAAATTTCCTAAGTCTCTTGTTCGACAAGAGACTTAAGTAATGACTTACTAAAAATGTGAGAGATTTTTCCGCTTCTTACCTGCCTGAACAGAGCCTTTTCATCATTGTTGACTGCAGCCCAGGAGTAGCAGATGAGAACAGCATTTATAACTGCACTTCATGTACAGGTTTAGGAACCTGGAATCCATTTTGTAAATGTTATGGTACTCTAGTTATCTTCCACAGTCTTGCTAAGTTAATGCAGTTTTGTGCACTTCTGTTACTCAAACACGGGGAGTTGGAACAGGGAGAAAGAGGGGAAGGCTGTACAATGTGGAGTCATCAGTGGCACAGTGGTAACCACAGATGTGTGTGCCCCAAACACACACAGCAGGAGGGACAGCTGCCCCTTTGCCTAGGAGAGAGTAAAGGGGATGTCAGTCACACCCTGGGAACTGGACATCGCTGGACAGCATCTCTTGCACATGCTTGCAATGGTTATATCTCCTTTCTGTGAGGCAGAACCTGGCCTCTTATAGGATTGGCCAAGAAAACCTCCCAGAAAACAGAGGTTGGTACTTGCTTTACCAGTTTGTGAGTAACTACAGAAGTAAGCTGAAAACCCAATCTCTTCAAGTAAGCGAGCGTGTTAGCTGTAAGTGGGAGCAGCCTTTTCGTGTTAAGATTTACAGTACAAAATCATCTTACACTTTATATTCACCCCTGTTTTCCTCTTTTTATGCTTTGCACTTTGGTAAGGCAGATTTCCATTTGCTCAGCTGAAAGCTCTCCGAAGCTGGGCCTGCAATCTATTGTGAGCTAATAAGAGCAATCAGGCTCTTGCATTACCACAGTGCCTTTGTGCTGAGGCCCTGCAGGGTACAGGGAAAATGATTACCAGGTATGGAGATAATGCCACCCTCAGACAGGGGAGCATATGCACAGGTCTAAAGTGAGTGTTTCAATGAGTGCCAGAAAATTAAGAATGACATGTGACAAGGGGTCAGTCCAGGATGCAGCCTGCTGGTGGCTGGGCTCACTGTCACTTTCCTGTTTGTAAGATAGGTGGTGTGTCCTCAGTGCAGCAATCTTCAATGCTTGTTGCTTCATTCCCCATCCTACAGACCCAGGATCTATCAGGCCTCCACTGGGACTCGCTTTTCACTTATCTGAGAAAGCCATAAGTCAGATTTCAGGCTAAACTCAGATGGGAAAAAAATGCTTGTTTCAGTGGAAAAGGGGAAATGAGGGCCAAATGAAAATGCTGTAGTGCTTGAATAAAATGAAGGTCCTTCTGAGTACATGAAGGACTAATGTTAGTGGGGAAATTGAATTTCAAGATACCATGCAGTTGTATTGCACCAGAATTAATGGAAACTGAAGTGGTGAACTTAAATTATTTAGTCTTGATCAATAAAATAATCTGTAATTTCACCCTGAAGTTTCATTTCTGCTCAGCTCTGTGATGTTCCATGTTAGTAACTGCCTTTCTCACTGGAATTTAAGGGAAAGACTGACCCTGTAACACTTGTCACTTTTGGGGTGAAGGGAAGGCTTTGACAGGGCTGGTCCCTTTGAATCTCCAGTTACCAGAGCCCATCCACGCAGACATACAGCTGACTCCTGAAGTCTCAAAGGCTATATTGCTCAGATAGCAAGGGGAGCAAGGCCCAGGGGCTTAAGATTTGGTGGCTTTCTGCACACCCTGATCAGTGGTTGGAATTGACAGTATCTTGTGAGGGATGTTTTGGGGTCTTTTCAGTAAGTACTGATGTTCCCATTGCAATACTCAGGTGGAGGAGGTTGGGTGAGGTGTGTCCTGACTAAAAGTCAGGGAAGGGGCTGGAGAGAGCTGGTTGTTTGACCAGATGTAGCTGGGGAAATGGTGTGTGACTGAAATCAGTACGTGTTTTGCTTTAGATTTTAGTGAGAGCTGAACACCCAAGGGGCTGAGTTGAGGAAGGCGTGGAACTGCCAGTGTAGATAGACTTAAGCAATGCAGATTGTAAAAGCACCTGAGCTTCTAAGTGCAAGTCAATTCAGATGCTATTTAAAATCTCACTTCAAGAGACCCTACTGAGTGTTTATTCCCATCACTGAGTGCATAAGTACATTTTCAACTCTGGTACTGCACACTCAGATCCTTTGTGCTTTGCCTTCCTGAAAACCACCACAATCACTTTTCCTTGAGCTGCTTTGCTTGGGTCTTAATGAAGGGCAGCAGAAATCCCAATCAGCTTAGAGTCCACCCAGGTGTCCAAACCTCCCCCCTGTGCCAGCCAGGCTGTCCTGCTGCAGGGGAGAGCCCCAGCAGTGTAGAACAGGTATGGTCCAGCCCATCACAAGGTGCTTCCAGGTTGCATGAGACTGGAGATGTGCAACAGCAGTGAGTGCTGGGAAAACAGCTATCAACTGGTTACAGCTTGAAACAGCAAATATATCAGACAAGGAGTGGGGGAAGAAAAGGGAGAGCATAACATTGGATTTTCTATGCGTTTTTGACTGTGTAAGGAGTCAGTTACAACTTCATAATTTTGCAAGGAAGTTTACGCTGCTTCAGAGAACTTGGCCACAGGGCAACAGGGTCTACCAGTCTCACAGCTCAAAATCCCTTTTTGGCTTTTGGACAGGTTTTGCAGATGTTTCTTGTGTGCTGAGACACTGCTTCTGCTAAACAATTCAATGAGGGAATAGCATCCTCCTGCCCAATACTGCCCTACAGCCCTTCCAATGGAGGAGCTGTGCTTACTACCAGCTCTGGGGTTTTTCATGTAGAATGTTGGAGGGAAAGCAATCCCAAACAAAATCCATGAGGCAAGATGCGTTTTGTTTATACTCACTAGTTGGAACCATGTCAACAGTGAACAGCTCTCAAGTTTTTGTGGGGACTTTAATACTGGGATGCAAAGTATATTGTGCTACCAGAGCCCTGTTCAACCCCTCAAGCAAACCTGTGTACTGGGGACTGTCTCCCCAAGAGGAAGGAGCCCTTCCTTCAGGGAGCATGGCCAGCTCTGTGCTTCTGCAATAGCAGGTTTGTTTCCCCTATGATAACTCAGAACTGGGTTTTTCACATCTTCAAGTAGTAGAAAGCTGTGATTATCTGCATTTCTATAGCTGACTCGACAAAAGATGTTAAAATTAAGCTGACACACATCAATGTTTTTGAGGAAGTTATATTCCATTATTGATAAATTCAAGGATTGATTTAAGAGTCAGTGAGTTGAAAAATCATGTAGATGATGCTGTGTATATCTTTCTTTCCCTCACTTTGAAATTAAGTATTCAAGACAGAGCAGTGAGATCTTACGATCTCCCCTTTTGGCAGGTTTTTGACACATTGATTGCTTTATAATTTCTTATTCTATTTATTGGCTTATAAAATTTCCAGTTCCTTGGCTTGCTTTATGAATATTGTTAAAATCAGAAGAAGCTTCAAAAAAACACCTAGGGACAAACAGATGTGGTCATGGGCCTGAATCATTTTGGGGAGTCTAAGTAAACTCATTACATGTCTACTGTTTCACTGACAAAACTTATGTAAAACATTGAGTGCCTATGATCTTAAATTTTCTTCTGAGTTTGTTACATGCCCTGATGTCCTGCAGAAAATTAAAGCCTCTGAAAAAAAAAAAAAAATCCGTCTTCTCCTTTACTCTGGATTTGCAAAAATGGAAACCAACAGCTGTTTCAGAGCCAAAAAGAAATAAAAAGCATATAGCAGGTGGTACCATGCATGTATGTCTAATTGCAATCTAACAGTCTGCAAGCCAGCTACCAAATAGTGAGGAGTGAGATCATAATTTGGGCAGAGAACGGGGAGCAAAGGCAATGGAAAAGTGAGAGAAATAGTTTTGGCCCAGGAAATTAGTATCCTTGTAGAGGAGAGAAATGAGTGTAACTAGGAGCAGTGAGTTGTGATATTGTTTTATTTTTGAGATGTTGTCCTCTTCACTCATCACTGTCTAGAGAAACTTGCTGTAGATGCCAGAAATAGTGGGGAAATGATGGCATGTCTGGGCCGTGGCTCAGTGTAAGCAAACCTGATGGACTTTGTCAGGTGAGGTGCAGCTCGTGGTTGAGAAGCTCCCAGGGAGCAGCTGCTGGGGCTCCTTTCACAGACCTGTGCATCTGTCTGCTCACACCTACCCTTTGAAGGAGCAGGTATGTGCACAGCCCTTTTCATTTCCACGTAAAGGAGCTTCCTTTGAGCACTGTATCTTTATGGTGTGGGGCTCAACTGCTCCAGTGAAAATGATGTTCAGGATGGACAGAAAGACTGATGTGGGTCACTCTGGAGTCACGATTGCTGAGCTGGGTGAGAAGGAGGGTGGCATATATTTGGCAAGTGATTCTCTTCCTAGCTGTGCAGTGCAAGTCTGAAGTCAGCAGGATTACAGAGAGGTGAAGCCAGCATGACTGAGAGGAGGCAGCACCAGCCCATTTCCAGCTGCTTTCTTTGCAGAGGTCTGATGGTGATTTATTTTAATGCTGTTTTTCACTGACACCCCCCACAAGGTATAATTTGTTTGCATTTTCTGTGATCAGATCAATCTTCCATTTTCTTGTTAACCATTCACTGATAGTAATCCTCAGTTAATTCTTTATTTTAATGCTATCTTACTGTACAGATAAACCATAAAGGATTTCTTTGCCTGGAGGACATGTGCTGCTAACTTAGACTGGTTCAGGAAATGCTTTTCCAGAATTTCGCTGGGCAGCACACTGAAGGCAGTTTGCAAAAATATTGCATTTCAAAATGAAAGCATTCAGTATAACAGCACAAGCCCAAGAGTGCTCTCTTCCTTTGTCTGGCACTCCTTTCAGTGGGTGAAATGTACTCCTTCCTAGTCCTGACAAGATCATGTACCTCTGAAACCATCCTTGAAGGGCTTCTATCAGTGTGTCATAACAGCTCCCTGTTGCCAGGGCAATACTTCAAAAATGAGAAGTAACATTTGGTTTGTGGAGTTTTCAAGTTTGTTTTAGAAAACTTAATCAAGCCCAGGGTCACTAAGGTTCCTCACAACTAAGGGACTGACTTAGATCTAACCACAGGCAGGAGAGATCTGAATTATGTTCTTAGAGGAGACCAATTTGTTGACAGGTGAAGCTGGGCTGTTGCTGATGACTTTGAGTCTGCCTGAAAGAGCTGATCTTTGAATGGACAATGTGGCCTAAATATTTGGGGACTGAAGCTCTTCTTGCTTTATTGCCCCTTTAGCTGCTTTTGGACTTAATGATCCTAAAGGTTTTTTTCTATTCCAAATCATTTGTGATTCAATGAATCACAATCTTCATTGCTTTAGGAAAGTTGGTGAGCGGGAAATTGCTAAGTATAATATTTTAATTAGCTAAGATCAGTTGTTCTGCTGATCACAGTAAATAGCAATTAAGAGCAAACAACACAGAGCGAGGGTGCTGCTGCCATGGAGCTCAGTATTAGGAATAATCAAAGCCAGAGTACTGGGCTTATTAGTGCCTGGGCCATTTATTGGCCTGCAGTTTGCTGAGGAGTTCTGCTTAATTAAAAGCAGCAGGGACACGTTGATGGCTTTCTGATCCTGGCCCTACTGTCTGAGAGTGCTCATGAGGCAGACACTGCTCTGGCACAGAACAGGAGAGCAACCTCTGTCTGGAGGGCAGAGATGGGATTTTCTCTGTGAAACAGCAGCTTTCAGGTGTGTTTTGTCCCAGAAAAACGTGAGAGAAACTGGTCCCTGCCCTCAGCTGATCATCTGCATAATAAATTAATGTCAGGGATAGAAAAAGACTGCTGCCCAGGAAGTTTATAATTTATTAATGTGGGAGGAAAATACAGAACCTGCTGGATCACCTGGCTGGTTTCACACTCAGCTCTGAGGGTGGTGCTGATGATCATGAAGGAAGAGCTGTCTCATGTCCCTCCTTTCTTCTCAGCGACCTGTCCATGCAGATCCTTGTAAGACTGGTGCTTGAAAAAGTATTTTCCAGAGCTTTCATTGTATTTGTTATTTTAATTGAGACAAATTAATGGTGAAAGATACTTGTAAGTGCCAGGAAAGAGAGGAAAGCATCTTTTATTTTACATACTTGGGTAGCAAAAAACCACAGAAGTGCCTTTACAGCTGAAGAATTGGGCTGTGCTTTTGGGTGTGTGAAGCCTCAAGTGAAACATGCACTACAAATAAACAGCAGCCTGTTTTCTCTGAAGTATTCGGGGTGGAGGAGGTTCCCAGGACACAAGTGCCATGTGTTCCACATCGCTGCTCCAGCAGGAGCCTGCTGGCCCTGGGGGATGAGACAGGGAGGCTAAGGCAGGATTCAAACTTCAGGCTTGCCTCAGGATGAGGTAGCTGTAAAATAAAGGGTTTGCTTTTGTCCTCCTCACCATGAAACAATTTTTACCAAGTGCCAGAGAATCTGTTAGAGCCACGTGAGCCTATTTCTACTTTTCCAATGGGAATATGTGTGACAGCAATAACTGTAAATTATTCTTCTTTATACAGTACTATCTGGCCATATGTTTAAACTGTGTTTGGAAGCAGTGGTTAAACAGTTTGTTTTCTCATGCTTATGGATTCCTGATTTGGAAGGAATTTTGTCAAGGAAAATCCTTGCATTTCTCCTACTCTTCTTTCTTGCTGCTGTGAGCCAGTGTCGTTCTCCAAGCATGTTTAACCAAATATGCTGCACATCTCTGGTTGTAAACCATTAATAGCAGATATTTCATGTGGGAGTGCTGGGGTGTGATCCACAACATGCCCCAGAGCTGCTGCTTTATCCCAGGATATAATTACAGAATCCAGTGACGTTTCTTCCAATTTTCCTTTAAATGAAATTTCAGACAATCAATTCCATCACAGTAACAAAACTGTCACTGTTTTCACCTTTTCTGCTCCCAAAGACCAAAACCAGCACCTCCACAAAATCCTGAGCCCTTTTGCAAAGCTGCCTGAAGTCTACAGGGCTCTTTACATTGATTCCTGGAATCAGATTCCTCCTACCAGTATCAGATTAATGAATGGATTTTTCCCCCCCCCCACCACTGATAGTCCAGGGGACTGTTGTTCTCCAAATATTATTTGGGCATTAGGGGCTCTGAGATAAGGGGCAGAATCATAAATCATCTGCATGAAGCTTTGCAGGATCAGGGCCATAGCAGGCCCTGGTTTTTATATGGAAGGTCAAAGTAGAATAATGTCTCATTTCTGAAAATACTCCTGCAGAAACACAACTTAGGGGACAGAAAGCCACAATCTAGAAATGTGGAAATTTTAGAAAAAGAACACAGAAATGCCTTTTATGCACAGAAATGCTGAGGATAGGCTAAGGGTGAAGAGTATAGCTTTGAGGTTTGCTTGGAAGGTTGAACTTCAGTGTACCAAAAGCAACATCTGTTTCTAAATGAGAAACTACTGGTTAGTGAAACTACTCTGAAATGTATCCCACCTAAAGATGTAACTCTCATCACTACATGTCCTACCCATCAAGATATTGCAGCCAATTCCACCAGTGTGCTGTGCCACCTTCAGGTAGAAGAAATGTTCAGCTAAATTTTACTCTTCAAAGGATTCTCTTCAGTTATTGGTTGAGTTTTCTTTTTGCATATTTAATTTGCAATGACTAGGTAAAGCTGCCTGGAGTAGCTTGTGGGTTTAACTTGCTGCTGAGCAGGAGTCAAATCTGAACTCAAAATCTAGATCCAAGCTGCTATAAACGAGAGATTCACTGTGTGTCATCTGAAGAGGAGGAAGTGATCTGAAGGTTGCTGATCTTTATGTGCTTTACACACCCTTCCATGAGCAGCATTGGGATCCCTCTATGAGGCGGCTCCTGCAGCAGAATTCCCCACCTGGTTCTCCATCTACCTCCCCCTGGGAATGGGGCTGGGGACAAAGGAGGAACAGCAGAGTCCCCACACACAACTCCTTGGAGCTGGGCCGTGCTCGTGGGCTCTCACAACCCACCTGAGTATGACTGCAGGGCCTGCAGGGAACTGCACTTGTTGTTAGGGCTGAACTTGGAAACTCTGCTCCTGCAGTGACATCTCGGTCTTTGTAGCTCATGGCATGGAAAATGCAGGGAAGTGATGCCTGCCAACACACCTGTTTTTGAAGTGTTCAACTTTTGAAGTGCTAAACTCCCAGTCAAGGTCCTGCATGTTTTGACAAGGTGGATTATCCTTTTTGAAATGCCCTTGGCTTGCTGCCTTGTTCCTTCTCGTGAGCCTTGTTTGTACCAGCAGGTTGCTGCTTCAACACAGACACGTCGTCTGGTGCCTTTAAGCTTCACTCATACTGTACCTGCAGGACACACTGCAGCCAGCCAGGAAACCCTGGGAACATGGATTTCAGGAGCATTGCAGAGAGAGCCTTCCTCTCTTTTTCAGCTTAAGGTTCTTTGGATCTGTGCTCTCTGGAGAAGGACTCCTGTGGGTGTGACTGGGCAGGGAAGAGGGTTATTAAGAACTGCTTGTTTAATAAAACCTGCCAGTAGGTGTTTTGCAGGGCACAGATCAACCCTCCTGTACTTTTAAAAATCAGTACCACCTTTTACAAGTTTCTGCAGGAGTATAATATGGCACAGTTGTAGAGGAAACTCTCAATATTGTTATTTGTGCAAATCATGGTACACAGCATGTGGTTTTTAACTTCACAATTGTAAGCTTGTGTCTTGAAGAAAGATGGCAAGCAGGGAAATCCTAGGAATCATTCTTCCAAAGAATAACTCCTGACATTGTAATGCCTGGTTCAGGTGCTAGTAGTAGATAATTATCCATTTGTGACTCATAGAGTCTTCCTTTGAACATAAAATGATGTCTAGAATGATTAAAGAAATTATCAGATAGATCCATAGCTTTTCTCAAATTTGACTTTTTGAAATGCATGTGAAAATACATTCTTTGCATGGACAAACATAATGCCAGCACTGTACTAGGAAAATATATCTGTTTTCTTCTTTTTCTCTTTAACCTCTAAAATCCTTACTGATTTTAAGGTTTGTGGAGACTTTTTTGGTTTTTCTTTTTACAAAGCCTTATTTATATTTGAAAACAAAATTTATTTTTAACTTTTATCTTTCATATTTAAATTTACTTTGAGCATGAAGAAGATGGAGAGAAAAGCTTTTCTCTCAGTATGTGTGTTCACCTTGCAGGTGTCAATGTAATTTTATATGGAATGAATTTATTTAGGGTACATGAGAATTACCATCAAATTAGACTACATTAGCCATGGGACCAAACTGCAGAAAACATTCTTCTATCAAGGCTACCAGAATAGAGATGGTTACATGAAGAGTTTATTTATGCTTTTGTGTCTAGGCAGGGAATCTGAAATGGATGAAGCTGAGGAGCAGCTGAGGCCACTGTGTTTGTCCAGCTTGAGGGGTGACCTCATTGCTGTCTGCATTCCCTGGTGAGGGGAGGTGGAGAGGGAGGTGCTGAGCTCTTCTCCCCAGGATCCAGGGACTGGATGTGTGGCAGTGGTTCAAAGCTGGGCCAGGATGGGTTCAGACTGCATGTTAGGAAGCATTTCTTTACCAAGAGGGTAAGGACACTGGAGCAGGCTTTCTAGACAGGTAGTCAATGCCCCAAGCCTGTCAGTGTTTTAAGAGGCATTGGGGCAAGGCCCTTAATAACACACTTTTAACTTTTGAGGACCCCTGAATTGGTCTGGCAGTTGGACTTAGGTGATTGTAGGTCCCTTTTAACTGAAATATTCTGGTCTATAAAGTTGTACTGCCTGATTTTATTTCTATTTTTACTCTGAGAAAAATACTAGTGATAATTCTCCCATTTCATTAATGGGGAGATAACCTGCTGCAAGCCACAGCACAGTAACTCTGCAAAGCCATGAGATGAATGGAGCTCATTACTGCTGTAAGGCAGCACATCTCTGGGAAAAGCCCTGATCAGTCTGGTGGACTATTTTTCCTGAGAATCCTAAAAAAACCACTTACCTGGCCTAGTGGGAGAGGCCTGCCCTGAAACTGAGCTGTTTGACACTGTAATAAGTTAATCTTTCACAATGGAAGAGTGACTTGAACAAGGCAGTCTAGGGCCAGTTCTGAGTCTGCTTCCACCAGATCCCAGAATTCTTGTAAGACAGTTGTAATACAGAGCTGCAACTATGGGAAGTGTCATGGGAATTTTTACGTTTTCATCATGTTCAGCCCTATGAGACTTGAAGGAAACACCCACTAACAATGCAGTTTGTACAGCAGTCCCCTGGATATGTGTTCCTTCTGTCTTCCTGTAATGTTTGCTCCCAGCCAAACTGCACCTCTGCCACTGCCATGCCTTCAAGAATGTGAATTAAAGGCACTTACTCCAAAGAGTATTCTATGGAATGTAAATCTTCTAGAGAAAATGCAGTTTCCATTCTTTGGGTCTGCATCTGTGTGACTTGGCTGTGACCTTACAACTGGCCTGTCAGTGAGCACATGTCTAGCAACAAAGCTGTGAAATTATCTTCCTCATTGGACATCCTTTAGCTTGATCATATTAACTCCCTGGAGAAAGATCAGACACTGTCACCCTTCAGAATGGTGGCCATGCAGATACAGGGGTACCAGCAGCCTCCTTTTGAGTATCTCAGTCCTTTTCCCCTTTGAAGTGTAAGATTAATCACTGAAAGGCAGCAGTTTGCCAAGCCTTCACTGAGAGTCACATGTGCCTTCAAAGCTGGAGCTGTGCAACACAGCTCAAAAATCCCTGGGTTTTTTTCCAGAAGCAAGCAGAGTCTGCCTATTGTACTTTTTTTTTTTTTAGTTCTCTCACTTTATTTTGTCTTCCTTTCTCAAGCTAGTTCCAATCTTCTTTAGGATCCTTTCATCAGCATACCTAAATTACCCAGGCTGTCTAGCAAACCCTCTAGTCCTAGAAACTCTGCTCCACTTTGCTGTTGAATTTTCATCCTGGTTATCTGTGTGTAGAAACTTGCTGTTTTGGGAAACTGGCTGAGGGGAATTAGAAACAGCAAACCTTTCTTGGATTTTTGCATGGCAGTTCTCAGCTTCTCATCACGGGACCACATCCAAAGCTATCACAGAATGAAATCCTCAGTCCATACCTTTAGATTTTTGCAGGTCACACTGCTGTGACACAAGGTGCTTGAGATACTTGGCATGAAGTCCCCAGGTGCCTGAAGGGCCCTGCAGCTCCTGAGCTCTTGCTGCCAAGCAGCATTGGGCACCTGTTCACTCATTTATTCATTTAAAGGAGTATGGACACTTCGTGTAAAGCTATGCAGAAACTTGTCTGCTGCTGAGATAAAATATAAGCTACTCTATGATACAAAAAGAGAAAGGCCAAGTTGTCAGATTAGTTTTGCTGAACCTCTGTTACTGCTTTGTATTGCCACACAAGTAATGCAGAATGATCTGGCCATTGGTTTGGGCCAGAAATGGTGAGCAGTCTGCTAGTAGATATCTCTGACATTTGTCAAAGTGACAGGAAGGAATCAATGTGCTATACAATGTGCTATATTTGCTCATGATATAAATCTCTGACAAAAAATGTACCTAAGTGCCTCTCAGTTGATTGAAGTCTTCTTTCAATAAGCTACAGGGAATTACTGCTGCATTCTTTAGGGAAATAAAGCTGAACCGGGTTCTCTGCTCTCACAAAAGCTTGTGGAAATTTTGAATATTTTAAGGAATATAATGCACAGCCCTTGCTGTTGCTTTAAGAATGGTGAGCTGTTATGTGCTGTCTCATCCAGGGCCGGCATTCACATCTCCCCCTTTCATCATAGCAGAGCCAGAAGTTTTTTGTTTTTTCTCCTTCCACTCCTTTTGACTGGGCAGGGAGCGTTCCCCCTCCCCCTGCTGCACGTCCTCCAAAAGCTGTCAGCTCCTGCAGCTTCCCTGCCTCTCTGCCCACTGTAAACATCTGGAAGGGCTCTCCTTGCAGTCCCAGGCCCTTGCAACAGCCAGCTTCAACCATGTTTTGGATACAGACCCCCGACATCCCCGGCCTCCCGCAGACGTGGGGCGGGCAGGGGCTGCCCGGGACCCGCCCCCGGAGCACCGCGAGGCGTGGCCGGACCTTTCCTGAGCTGGGCCCCGTGCCCAGTGCAGTCCGAACGGCAGGAGATAAATAGCATAAGTAACACACGAAGGAAAACTCCCGACTTCCTCCTGTGGTGGTAGGAGATTCCATTTGTTACAGCTTTTCCAGCCCCTGGCCAGACCCCAGGGTTTCACCTGTTGTTGGTACAGAGGTTGTAAAAAAGCCTTGCTGTGAGTTATAGCCAGTTTAAAAGTGGATTATTGCGGACACGTGTTTATATAACAGGAAGCCTTGTTGGCAGCATGTTTTAATCATGCTCTGAAGCTAATCAAGGAAAGAGAAACTGTTCTGAACACAGGAAGCTACATCTACACATTTGAGTGCCTATTTCCACGGGGGAGGTTGTCCTGGTTTGCAGACAAATTTAGGGGAAAAGCACCCTTGACAGAGTGTTTTCTCTAAAGAGAAAGGCCTTTAATAACTCCCCTTTCTCCTACCAATGAGAGAAATGTATGCCAGTGCATGAAAAATGAAACAAAGGTATAAATGTTTATTTAAAAAAAAAAAAAATGGGGGAGAGGGGGAGGTGCCCACAAGGCACAGAATAGGATTGAATAAATGCTAGATATTTAACCCCCAGAAAACTTACCCTCTGCTCACCCACTCACAGCAGAACAAAAAGAAACTCAAAAATGCCCGGGGCAGAAATAAACGGGCTGACTGCGTGGCCTGGGGTGCAAAACGGCCACTGCTCGTCTTTGGCTCCGGAGAGAGGAGGAAAGAGTTCATGCAGCAGCTGGGAGCCTGTTGGATTTCTGGCGTGGGTCTGCTCCTCCTCACAACAGGCGAAGTTGGTGGAGTTTGGTGTCCCTTCTTTTGCTGGCTCGGTCTCTCCCGGGATTCGGAGCAGCCAGGGCCGCCCCTCCACAGGCTCTCCAGACAGGGAAGAAGACAAGCAGAAAAGTTCAAGGGGAAAAAAAAAAAAAAANAAAAAAAGACAAAAAAACCCCAACTGAAGGAGCTCTGCTGGAAAAAGGTGGGGAGAGGAAAAAAAACCTCTTCTTGCCTAGGCAAGCAAAAAACTAATCCGAGAAGAAGGCAACGAAGCAGCCGTCCGCGATGGAGCCGAAGCACGCTGGAGAGCGAGTTTGAAACAAACCGCTCCCGAGCCCAAGGCTGCCCCGCCCCACCCCCGGCTCCATCTGAAAGCTACAGCTGCAGGAGCCGTTTTCTGGGCATCAAGCAGGCGGTTTGGGAATAAAGCGTCGTCATAACGTCACTCCAAGGCAGAGGTACAAGTGCTGAAGTGTTGCCGAACTCCCAGCACGTGAGCAATCTGTTAAACGGCTGTGAAGTGCAGGCTTTCCCAGGAAGGGGAGGATACACCACCCCGGATAAGGTACCTGCTTCCTCGTCACAGTCACCGGAGGGAGACGGGCACCTGTGAGCAGGAGACTGATCACCTCTGGAAAAGCCCTAACTCTTTTCCCTGATGGCAGAGGAAGAGTAGAGACTGAAGAGAAATCACGTGCCTATAGCAGGGTAGCTGTTGGATTTCATCACTGCCTGATGCTAGCTGTGCACTCTACACCTGAGACTGGTTGCCATGATTGCTGTATATGAACGACTTCCGTGACCTGTTCCTGGAGGCCAGGAGGTTTTCACTAAAAAGTGTCATTTTCTTAATTTTTCTCCATGTTTGAAGTAAAATTTTTCTTTGGTGTTAAAGGCAGAGGTGTATATGTTGGAACAAGCTCATCTACTCCTTGGAAACTACATGGTATGTAATGCATGATGTATTCTCCTTGAATACACTGCTTGGTCTGAGTGGGTAACAGCTGGATGGTGCACACAGTGCTGCCCAAAGGAGAGCATCAGTGTCTCCAGTAACTCCTCTTACTCTGCTGCTGAAAAGTCTCATGGGCTGGAGAAAGTGCAAACCAGAAGCCTCTAAATTAGATTGGAGATTATTTGAAGCACACCCACATCAAGTAAGTTCGTTTAATAATTTACAATACCTCCTACAACCGAAGTGTCCCTGGGATGTTTGGGGTGTCCTGAACTTTTTTACAAAGCACGGCAGAAAGAATTCTCTCAGATTTTAATCACTAGCGGATTGTTATGCAAATGAAGCTTAACTGGTATGAAAACAAGCAGGAGAGGCAGGGCTTACACCCAGAACGTGTGTGTACCCAGCTAAACCTTTCAGCAGGTTCAAAATGTTCCCTGCCCCTGTAGCCCACGGGATTTGTTTTCTCTGAGCACATCTCGTCTATTTCAAGCACTCAGTAAACACACGCTTCAGCTCTTCAGTGGGAGAAGGGAAGAATACTTTTTGTCTACTATCTCTGCGTTATAGGTTTCAAATGAGTATTTAGCCAACTAGTTTGGCACGCCTTCCTGGCTTTGCATTAAAGATTCCTATTTGCAGCTTGCAGAACAATTATAGAGTTTGCAGAGGTCCGTTCAGGCTCTGCTGCCTTGGTGAGGAAGTTCACGGATCCCACCTGGCTCTGTGCAGGGTCTGTTAAGCATCACGCGTGCCTGGGTTTTTGCTGTGCTGCGTTTCAAGGTGCCTTGCCAAAGCATTTTGTGCCTTGCCTTTCTCCTCACTGCTTCTGCATTCCCGTTTCTGTTGTTGCTCACTATCAGTGATAAGAACACCGTGCCAGGGCTCCGTCGTTTGGTGTTCTTTGTGAGGTACGATGGGGAGGACACGCATTCAGATGTAGAAGGGCAGCAAAGTTCTTTACAAATGAGCTTGAAAACTGCAATTCCCACTTCCTACTGCTCTAACGCCGGAAAGCTGCCAGCATCTCCAGAAGAAAAGAATCCCCAAGACAACGTTGCTTTTGTGCTGGGTTTGTTAGTTACCTCGAAACACCTCGGGACGCCTCCGTAAGTAGATCTTAATCAAAAAGAAACTGGACGCAGGGGGAGGACAAGGGGCTGGGGCCGGGCGCGGGCAGCCCAGTCCCCCCGCGCTCGCAGGCGAGAGCCAAGAGTCGGGAGCAGCTGCTGCTCTGCGGGGGCGAAGGGAGACCGTCAAAAAACTCTTTCCCGTGAGAGGCCCCTTTAGCAAGTCCCTCCCCGCTGCTCCGGGCACGGCCCCGGTGCTCAGCAGAGCGCCCTGCAGGGCAGCTGGGGCACCACTCTCCCTCCGCTTATCCGCACACGAGAGCGGGAGGTGCGGGCAGCAGCCCCCGCCCCTTCCCTCCCTCCCTCCCTCGGGCGGCGGGGCTGGGAGGCGCCGGCACGGCTACAAAAGGCCGGGCTCGGGGCGGGCTGTGTGGGGCTGTTTGGAGGTGCCGAGGTCGAGTTGGGGCTGCCGGAAAGAGCAAGGCTTGCACTTGTCAAGGTACGTGCTCTGCTAAGGGAGAAACACGGCAGGGATTATGCGGGAGGGGCGTTTTCCTGCTAGTGACTCGATGCTGTGTTCTCTCTTTAGCGGTTTAGTTTCGTCCTTGTGCCATTTGACTTCGCTAAACGTGGTGTCCTGGGCAGGGGATGTTTTGAACATGGGGATTGAATGGGCTTGTGCTAGTCCTGCCTTGAACGGCACCCTCCGTGCCTTGACTGGCTGTAGTGTGCCCAGGAAAGATGTTCATGTACTTTTTCCTCTCTGTGTGTCTGCAGGTGGATTTGTCCTTCAAGCTTTTCCCCTTTGAGGACCTCCTGCCCAGCTGCAGTGATGTGGTTCTTGGAAAAGATCAGAGCGTCACATGAAAATGGAAACCTCCCTAGCTCTTCTTTCCTGGGACTGCCACATGGCCAAAATCTGCCAGAAAAAGCCCGGCTGAGGGCTGCTGCTTTTCCAAATGTGCTCACTCCTGACAGAATCCCTGAATTCTGCATTCCCCCCAGGCTGACCAGCTCTGGCTCCATTAAGGGCAGCGGCTTCCACCAGGATCACAGTGCAGTGGATGCAGCCCTCACTTCTGATTATAGCCCCAGCCCTTTCCCACATCTCATTCAGGTGGAAAGTGTGGAAGAGGAGATCGCAGCCCTGGAGGAAGAAAGCACCAATGCGGACCCACAGTCCCAAGCAGCGCTCTCCCTGCCCCACTTTCCCAGAGCCCCCACTTCCTATGGCTTCTGCACTTTGCTGGAGAGTCCCCACACCAGGAGAAAGGAGTCCATCTTCCATGGTGACCCACGTGGTGCTCTGCCCAGCCTGAAGCTGTCTCGATCCAGGGCTAACACCTTCAGTGGCAAAGGGAGTATGTCTAATCCCATTGCTATCAGCTTGGCTTCTGTGAGACTGCCTCCCAAGCACCTCTCTCTGCACAGGCAAGGCGCCTGTGACAGTGACACTGCCTCCTCCAGTGACTCCTCTCCTTTCAGTTCTCCACTGCTCAGCAGGTCGCCTCCCAAACCCTGCTCCCTGGTCAAAGCACAGAGTCAGGAGGGATTGCTCTGCAGAGCACTGAAAGCCAAGAGCAAATCCAGCATGGCCAGGAACAATTCTCTCTCTACAGAGGAGAGCAGCTCCACTGATAACAGCCCCAGTGCCACCAGGAGAGCCTCAGAGGGGCTGCTGGGCATGCGGAGCTTCAGCACGTCCTGTTCTCCCATCTTTCCTCTGGAGCTGACCCGCAGCCGGGAGAGGCTGGTGGGAGAGAGCACTGTGGTAATGGACAAAGGAGGCGTGTTGAGGCTGTCGGCTGAGTACTGCTCAGAGAACGAAAGGCTGCGGATCCGCCTGATCAGTGCAGAGGGTTTATATGATGATTCTGTAGAGCCCAAAACCATAAACTGCTGTATCTCCTTCTCTCTGGTGCCAGGGAAAACACAGAAGCAGAGAAGCACAGTTATAAAGAGAAGCAGAAATCCCATCTTCAATGAGGACTTCTTTTTCGATGGCATTGCAGAAGAAGAGCTGTACTGCCTCTCTGTCAGGATGAAAGCAACAAATAAAGGGTGCAGTATGAAACGGGATTATACCTTAGGAGAACGGGAATTGTCTTTAATGAGTATGTTGCCAGTGTAATGTTTCAAATATTCAAACAAATTGTCTTCTGAAAGTTTTCTACTAAATAAAGTTTTAGGTTGACTTTTATGCTGTAGGGTTTTTTTTTTTTTTAAAGAATACTTAAAAGCACTGCCTTGCTTGGTGTTACTGTCATGCTCTTGTGCCCTCTGTGAGATATTTGGTGTTAAAAGGTGGCTGTGGATCAGACCCCTGCCTGTAGTGTGGGACAGGAGAGGGGAGAAGGGCTAGTTTGCCTTTAGCATAAAGGATTAGGCTGTTACTAAGTCAAGGCTGTTCTTGTTTATGGCTTTCAGGCCATAAACTTCAGGTGGAAGTGTTTTTCACTCTTCCTGGTCCCTAAGTGGGTAACAGCCTGTGCACACAGTACACCCTGAACTCTATTGCAGCTCCTGGGTAAAACATCAGTTCAATGGACCATTCTGACAGCACTCATATTTACACAAACGAATGTTTTAATGAGCCCTGTGTTCGGAGGGAGAAGGAGCTCTTTTACAACGGATGGATTTGCATCCCCAAAGCCGTATAAGTTTGTGTTGAGAATAACAAGATCCGCTTCTGAGCAGCAGCTAAAAGCCACTGGAGGCAGGGCTCTCATTACACAGAGCTACAGTGTCAACACTGAACAGGCCCCTGCCTGGGTGATGGCTGCAGCACGGTCAGCATCTTCATTTACTTTCCCTGTCCCTGGTTGGTTTCACAGCCCTCAGAATCAAGTTGCCAGGTAATTGTGTTTCGGTCAGGAATGTACCTGAGAGCTACAGCCCTCAGCCATTCAGCTTTTGAATCCTTGCTGAAGCAGATATCAGTGCAGCAAGGGCAAAGGACAGTTTGGGATCTCCACACTGAATTCCTGCATCAGCTAATGACTTGATGCATACCTTGCTCAAGTCATTGTCATACAATTAGTGTAATCAATCTGTCCTGTCAGCAGACAGTGGCTGAAGCACTTGCTTCAGCACCAGGGGAAAGGTGCACAACTCCTCCAAGCTTGAGACTATTTTCCTTTTTTTTTTTTTCCTTGCTGAGGTGGACTTGGGGCTGGATAAAATGGATATATTAGTGGGAGGAGGCAAAACTGTCTTGAAAGTCCAGGCCTGTTGCTGCCTCCCTTGATTAAGTTGCAGGCTTCATGATGTGAAGGTAGACAAGCCTTAATGGAGGAGCAATCCATGCAGGCATGGGGCAGAAAAAACAAATGTTTACTTTTGTGTTCCCTTTGAGGCTGTAGAATAGGGCCTTGCTTATGCCCAAATACACATCTTTCACTAAGATATTTCACAAAGATTTTAGCAGAATCTCCCCCTGGCCTATTCTGGTAAGAGTCTAATTGTCTGTAAACCCTGGGACTGCTCACAGGGAGATTGTGGTATTCCTTGGCCAATGAATAATTTGATTCTGTTTCAGACTGAAGTACTCCAGGAAGGATAGCAGAAAATGTGCTGATAGAAAATTCCTTCCGATAACAGAAAAAACCCAAAGGATGTTTGTTAACTGTGACCACAAGTGCTCAGAAATGCCTACTGCTAATCCTAGATCCAGCTCACGTGAGATGCTTCTAAAAACAGAATCCTAGTACAAAGAGCAACTCACACAGGCGAAGGGCTGGGTGTATTCCCAGAAGCCAACTGAAATCAAATGGAATAATAATCCCTTTGTGCTAAGGGAAAGAATTAAATATACTGACACACTGCTCAGATGGAGGTGATACACTGTCACTTTTATTCTTGAATCTGGGCAAATTGACCATAAGGGAAAACCTAAAGGAAGTGGGGAGAAGTGAAATTTAAAAATGTGACTTCAAAGAAGAATCAATAATGTTGCAAAAAACTGAGCCAATTTAATTGTTGTTGCATGGGGTCTCCCAAAGGAAGGCAGAGGCTTCCTCTTCAGGCTTGTCACTCATCCACCGCCACATTTTTAGTTCTTGGGGCTTAGGGCCCTTTCACAGGTGCACTCACATGGAGAGCTTGGCTGAGATAACACAGAACAGTTGCAGGCCTCAGAGGATCACCTACAGGCACACTGTGGTGGGTGTGTCTCTGCCCTGTGCCATGTGCCATGCCAGTGCTGTCCTGCAGGGACACGGAGTGATGGGATGGTTTGGGGGGCAGGGGCCTTTGGGTTTATATCACCTGACCCCTGCTGCCAGCACAGTCCAGCAGGTTGCCCAGGACCATGTCCTGTTAGGTTTAGAGTGTCTCCGAGGATGGAGACTCCACAATCTGCTTGGGAAACATAGTCCAGTGTTTTACCACCCTACCAGCACAAAAGGGGTTTTTTTTCTGCATAAGTGAAATTTCCTGTATTTCAATCTGTTCTCATGGCCTCTTATCCTGTCACTGGATACTGCTGAGTAGAGAGCCTGGCTTCATCCTCTCCTCTCCCTCTCAGGAGATACTCATATATATCAAGGAGATCTCCCCTGAGCCTTGTCTTCTGCAGCCCAATGGGCATACTGCAGTTACTGCCATAAAAGAAATGTGCTTCTGAAGTCTCATCCTTTAGCAGGCAGAGAAGGAGTTAAGTCCTTAAAGAAAGTTCTCCCTTCCTGTCATAGGAAGATAGGTTTGCAGCTGGGCTCATCTAGTCAACTATTTAAACAGGTGAAGGCTGCATCTTTGATCAGTTGAAAGGAAACCGAGCTATTTTTAAGGCTCTTTAAAAAATGATATATTCCTGAGGATATATTTATGAGAAATGATAGATTTCTGAGCCTCCGCACAGAAGTTTGATGATAGGTCTGCACGAGAAGGTCAAAGCAAAGCAGTGGAAGACTTGAAGACCCAATTCAATACAGAGTTTAAGCCTAGAAAGGACAGATGGACTTTGCCTACATTTTTCTGGTAAATAATTTAGCTTCATGTTTTTCTTGATAGTTTTCTTCTTTAATATAAGAACTTTGAATTAAGTACCTATACATTAGACTAGACTAGACATGACTGTAACACTAGATGGAAAACAGTTTTGGTGGGCTTCCCCTGCCCCCAATTTTAGTGTGTCTGATTACACTGTGGGGTATTTGCTCCCTTTTGACCTTTGGGGTGTTGCTTATCAGGTGTTACTAACAACACAAAGCCACAACACGATTTGAACACTTCCATTTGCTTGACTGTGAGAGGCCATAGGAGTTGTTTTCCTGTGCTCTTAGAGGTCAGCTAAGCTGTAAGTGGTGAACACCTACAACGCTGCCTATGCTGCAGCTGCTTTCCGTAAGCGTCAGCCTTACTGGGGCAATTACGTAAAACACCTGCATAAGCAAACAAAAAGGCAACTGGATACTTCAACCTGGAAAAACTCATGATGCCTCAATGCTTATATTAGAGTCAGCAGCAAGAAAAAAATCAACCTCCCGGCATTAGCAAGCAGGTACTCAGAGTTAAGAAATAATATTTTCATAAAATTTCAGAACTTCTAAAATACCATGAAAACATGGCAGCATAAATGACTCTTTCAAGCAGAACTCACATTTTGGGGTAGTTTGATCAGCTGTGTTCAGTGGTGTTCATTGGTTGGAAGATCACATCTTAATTAAAATAAAAAACCCCAGACAATTGTTTGAGGAAAAGAAGGTCTTTGTGCCAAGATCCTGGACTTATGTTCTGCTAAGCAAATATTATTTGTTTCAGCTGCACTGGAAATAATGCTTGTGCTGGCCTTTTCAAACGCAGTTATTTCAAGCATGCCTCTTCAGTTCTGAAGAAACGTTATTGCAAAGCAAGGCTTATGTTTTTCTTTCGAGAAATCCACTCGGGTTATCTCAAATACAATTTGAGTTGCAATACACTGAGGTACAGTAGGGTAAAATGCAATTCCTGTAACTGAGCTCCTTTCCAGGTAAAGTTCAGAAATAATACCAAGGGAAGCAAATACATGTGACCTAAAAAGTCTAACAGCACAGACCTGTAGACTGGGGATTAGGCAGCATAGTGTCTGCAGTATCAAATTATATTGATTGCATCACTTTTTCTAAGCTGCTCCCATTTCTCAGACTGCCTTTGGGGAGGCACTGCTGAACACAGCACCTATGCTGCTTCTAAGTGCTTCATCTGAGAGGGCTTTTTGGGGAGGGTGGTACTTCTGCTCCTGGGGCTTGGCTTTTCAGTCAGCCATAGTGACTGTGGTGAAAGACTGAACATATGATGGGGCCTAATGGGCACAAATTCTTCTATTTTTTTTAGTCTAGGTAGTAATTGCTGTGGGTAACTCTCAGTTTCCTCAGAGAACTGATGAAAGAACAATCAGAGGAATGTATAAATCTGTGAAAACCCTATCTGTGGGTTGCCAGGGTGGGCAAGTTACCCTGGGGGATTCTGTGTCAATGGGATTGCTCAGTGTGAGGACCTCTCTTGCGGGGCCCCAGGGAAGTCATGGCACAACCCGTGTGTCCCCAGGCCGCTCCATGCTCACCAGGCCTTTCCCACCCATTGGCTGGTGGGCAGTTGTCCCAAGTAAAGGTTGGAGCTCCAGCTTGCATAGGTGCCTGAATTGTGGGCCATGACATTTGGCCAGGGTAGGAAAGGTAATGAGTCACATCTATTGATAGCTTTTTGCAGCAGGATGTTTGATTAAAACAAACAGTAGCCTTACACTCACAAAATGAATAGCATAATTAGATGCTATTTGTTTTCGAGTACTGTGTGCCCTGAACAAAAAACTGCATATTTAAATGAATGACATTTCAGTACAGACTTAATGCTGGTGACTGTCACTGAAATGTACTTTAATATTATTATTAATAGTGCTTTAGAAGCAAAGGCTGATGCTGAGCAATCTGTCCTTGTAGCAGAGGTAGAATGGAGTTTAATGTTGTAGAGTGTCTGTAGCTAACCTACTTTGCATCTAGGTGATGGATGTAAAACACAGCAGTGATGCCCCAAAGCACATCTCAGCCTGTGCACAGTGTTGTGCTGCCTGCAGAGTGGGAAAAGGGGCTACATTCATTCAGTATTTTGTGCCTCTGTTAGGATTGATAAGCAAGTCACGTTTTGTGCATGCTGCATCTCTGCATTTAAGGTGTCCCTATGAGAGGAAAAGAGCTTCCGGTAGTTCTTTGTTTCTGTCGGGAACAGAAATAGCAACAGCCCAGGTTCCTGGTAGTATGTGGCAATTGAGGTGAGGTGCTGGGAACTGAGCACAGTCAATGAGACGAGAGGAAGGGTCCAACAAACAAGAGTGAATAGAATTCACAGCCCTTTTTGCTTAGATAACCACCACAGGTGAGCAGACAGCTCTGTCTCCTGATTTTGTTATTCTTTCCCCTGCTACATTTCCATTTCTGGCTATAAATATTCTAATGCTGCAAAATTAGCTTGCCTGAGTAGTACAGTGAGAACCTGACCTTGTCAAGCATTGCATGTTCTAGATAGGAAAGAAGTGAACAAGATTTTCCAGTTTGCCTGTGTTCTGTTAAATTTAAATGATTTTTCTACTTACCTTTCTCAGCCTCTTCAGTGCAAAGTCAGGAAACATTTGAAGGAGCACAAGGTGAAAGAAGGTCATCTGAAAAACCTTAGAGTTGCTTCTTTTTAGTGGGAGGACCAGACAAAGTTCTGTGTCTTCATTACATTGCTGTGATGAAGAAGCCCTTACAGGGAAGCAAGTCACAGCCTGTCTGTTTAAACTGTTGCTGTGAGTTAGAGGAGGTCACACAAGTTTAGTCTCCTGATATTTGCATCCCTGTGTGCTGTGGATTTCATATGGCTGTCTCACCATGTTCCTCAGCTGCCTATAAGGAAGAGCTCTTCCCTCTCTTAAGAGGTGAGAAAGACTTTGAGAAATGTCACTCAGGTAAGAGGCTTATACTAAAGGTGCTCACTTGCTCATACACAGAGGCGAAGGATGAGAAGTAGCTTAGAATGGCATTGTATGAATATTCAGGATCTTTTCTATAAGACCTTTATGAAAGTGCACAGTTCCAGAAGGTGAAACCCTTTAAGGCAAATCTTGTTTTGGTTTTGGTGGGGTGGTTTTTTTTTTTGGTCAAATCTTCCTGTGCTAACCACTGGCTGTTTCCAGTGAACAATAAACCTGAATTTACCATACCAGTAAATATAATAGCAGTGACAGATGTTGTCTTGAAATCCCAGAGCCAACTTCAGCTGCCTCTGAGGTTTCTGTGATTTTATCAGATTATTTTATTTATGTAATTGTGATTCTAGAAGATACCCTAGTTTTAAATGTGTTGCTTGATCTTTTCTGGCAGCCCAATGCCCAGAGCAGAGCTGTACCTGCCAAAATTGCTTTCTGTTGAAATATCAACTCTTGCATTTTGCAGAAGGAGTTGGGCATTGGGTACAGCTGGCTTTTGCAGTGCTGGATGCCAGAACTTCAGCTGAGCTGGAGGCCCAGCACTGCTCCTGCATGCACTTTAACAGCATGACAAAGCTTTGGTGTTAGACAAGCTCAGCATGACCTGCTGCCCAGCCTGCAGGGACTGCTGTGTTGAAGCTGACACTAAAGATGGAGGTGAAGTCGAGGAGAAGGAGGATCACCCAGTAAAGCTTGTTAAAGGCAAATAGCTCATGCTGAGTGTTGGCAAAAGCAACGTCACAAATGGTGAAAAAGTGCCTGTGGTGGTAAATGCTGGCTTTCACACCCCTAAGTAGCTGCTGTCAAAGCTGATTCAAGACAGTAATTCAGCTGTGCAGTCTGGGATCAGCTGCTCTGTGGGGGAAGAAGGAGAGTCAAACCTCCACAGATGATTTCTAATGGATAGGAAAAGTTGTGTAGAGCCCTAAGTGTTTGTCTGCCACGTGTGCTCCACCAATGACAGGGGATGGCTGGGCTGGGGCATTGTCAGGTGGGATTCTGTAAAGGAAAATATTCACCCTTCTCCTCAGGTGGGTGATTAACCCTGTGGCCTGAGAGAGGATGCAGTGCACTGGAGAAGTAATTTTGCTTTTTTAAGACAAAACTTCTGATTTCTGTTCCGAAAAGTCACAAAACCTATCCTATAGCTGTGTTGCTTATTAACCCAGCTGTCTTTTTAGCAGAATGTTTTGCTGGGCTATTTTCTCGGATATAATCCAGAGGAATCTGAAACAAAACCATAGTATGAAAACAATGAAACTGAGAGCTATTCTTAACCCACTGGGAACACTGAACATTTTCCAAGTCTGCATAAACCCTAAGTACAAATCTAATGCAGTAGTGTGTTTCCTAAGACTTGTCCTAAATGGATCTATTGGAAAGGAACACACACATCTGGTAAATGTAGACAAAGAGGTATGGGAACCAGCTGGAATATTTCTGTATTGTTCTAAAAAAGCATGTGACTTTTTTTAGCTATCTGTTTTGAAGACATCTTGCTAGGAATGAATGAGTTAAGGTTGCTTCAGGAACGGGACTGGGTGGAAGTTACAGGACAACAGATATGTCCAGCTGGCAGGAATGATTTGTCACCCTTGGAAGTTACTACATGGGCAGAGGAGATGAGCAGAACACTTGAGAATTGCAAGAATATGAACGAAAACAAAGGGAGAGTCAGTCTGTAGGACTTCTTAAAAGGTCAAAATGCAGCATGGTCTCAGGGAAGTCACTGGAAGAAAAACTGATAAAGTAAAAAGCCAAAATGCAGGCTAGGACTACCAGTATAGAACTAATCTGCTCCACTTATTTATATTTCCACTCAGTGTTTGTGTTGTAAAGAAATACTGTTTGAAGACTGCATACCACTCACATTTCACTTTTGCTTGATAAGAACTTTTTTTTCCTAAAGAAAAATAGTCCTTGTTATGGCTTTGGCCCATGACTTTTTGTCAGTTTCAGAATCTCGGCACAGTCGATGCTGGCAGGGACCCAGAGATCACGAGCCCAGCCCATTGCTGAGAGCAGGGCCAGCTACAGCAGCCTGCTCAGGACCATGCTCAGTTGGATTTTGAATATCTTCAAAGGATGGAGACTGCAACCTCTCTTGGCAACCTGTCCTAGTGCTTCCCCACCCCCACAGTAAAAAAGTGGAATTTTTCTCCTCTTCCTTCTCCTGTGTCATCTTTTGTTTAAATGGAATTTCCCATGTTTCAGTCTGTGCCCATTTCCTTTTGTTCATTCTGGTTGCACTGAGAAGAATTTGGCTCCATCTTTGCTTCCTCAAATCACACTACCGTTGCTCCTTTTATTCAGTTTCACCTTCCAAACACAGGACATGACTTTTTTGTGCTTTGCTTATATGTTTTGCTAATACCAGGAATGTAATAATAGAAGATGTCTCACCTATCTTGGCTTTTTTTAAAAGTACTACAAATATCTGTGGTCTGACCCTGCTTACATTACATGAAAAGGGAATCTCAGAATGTCATAAGTGCCAGCTTAAAAACTTTTAATACCCGTGTGAGATGCACTGTCACAAGTATAAAGTGCAAGTGTTAGAAAACTAAGCAAGACTTAAAACCTGAAAAGGACATTGACAAAAGTAATTTGGCAAGGCTGAAGTCTTGTTTCTTTAATAGATCACCAGTGCACAACATGGGGTTCAGTCATGATCCATTTCTCTGCTCATTACACCTAAATTAATAAGATTTTTGACTGCACAGGCTGCAGGACTAAAGGATGTCAAAGGATGAAAAGATTTGCAGTATGCAATTCCAAATGCATTGCCCAGTTTAAAAGTGAAGGAGTTGTTTAATGTTTTTCTGAAGAGTGACCCTGAACCCTCAAAGCAAAACAATTTGCTAGATAAACATGTATTATCATACATGTGATACAGCAATGTCTGAAGTTTTTGCTCAGAGTACATCAGAAGAGTAAATTCTTTTTACCATGGTCTTGAATATACCAGTCTATAGCTACCACCTAAGCAACATTTAAAAACAAGTGAAAAAAAAAAAGGCAGGACTGAGTTAGTGGTAGCAGCAGTGGCAGTAAGAACTGTATTTCTGTGTGTGACAGGAGGGGAACTTTACCCCATTCTGCTTTCCATTGGTCCCTCTGACATTGCAGAGCTTTCTCCATCTGTCTCACTGCGCCCTCCTCTTTATCCCATTTTGTTGTGTGAGGATTACGTGAGCCGGGGGACACTTCAGATGTGGGCTATCTGGAGAAAACCAGAGTAGTCTCAAACTGACATCTGTGCATCTAGACTTAGGTGGATAAATCCAGCTAAGTAACCTGAAAACTATGCTATTTTCACCTATTATATTGTACAGATTATGAGGAATAAGAAATAGTGAAAGTAGCACTTATGCACCATAGGTCTCCCTAAAAAAATGTAGGTATAACAACAGCAAAAACAGAAATGTGGGTGTATTGAAGGGAAGCTTGGACCCTGAAACAAAACATGAAATATCCCCAAGTAAAACAGTGCCAACAATTTTATAAATCAGCTAATCAGAAGTAGATAATTTTCTAGTGGATACATCACAAGGAAAGCTGGGGATCACCCCCATTTTGATTCACATTTAATGACATGAGCATTTTGGGCTCTGCAAAGATACTGAATTGTCACCTGCATGTCTCACACTGCCCTGGTGACTGATTTTGAAGATGTGGGTAACAGTTCTCTGATTTGGAAAGAGCTGGCAGCACACTGCAACTTGGCTTGCGAGTGGTGCTCTTACACACTGAGCAGTGGTAGGTGCCAGGATACTTGGTAGCCATACACACATGGTGAAATTAACACAGGCCTGTGCCACCAGATTTTCTGCAAACTACAGGGGGAGACATAATAGGATGTAAGGGAAAAGAAGCAATCCAGGACACCACATAGAACTCCAGTTCTACAGGTTTCTTCTGCACCATGTTCACTTCAACGTCACTGAAATACAAACATTAACAAAATCCACTGGCAGAGCAGGACTTGCTCAGGTATATGAAGCAGAAAATATTTAATGAGGAAACTGGTGATATTAAAGTACATCGTAAAACCCAATTATTGACCTCCTAATTTAATGAAGCATTGCACCTTGTTGGAACAAGCAGTTTGTACAATAGAACAGTTTAGGAAATCAGAGACCTATTTATATCTCCCAGGAGTTTATAGTTCTAGGGATAATGGTTCTAGGGGTAAAAACAAAACAAAAAAGCAAGGCCATAGTGATGTCAAGCTAACTGTCCAGGTGAGGAAAGATTTTGGATTTGCTAATTCATGAAGTGCCTTGACCACACGGGGCTTTTCCTCCCTCCTCTTCCCCCACCCCTTCCAGTTTCTGAGTCTCTCTGTACAGACACCAATAAATGTTGCCAATAATGTAACAGAATTCTACTCTATAGGCGTGAGGGAAGCACACAGCCAGACTATGTGTCCCTGCTCAGTGTGTATGAAAGCAGATTAATAATTTATGCTGCTGCTGAATAAGCCCGGGCAGAAGTGCATTGCAATGATTAATTTAACAAAGCTTACTTAGAAATGACACCACAAGTGATAGCTAATGGCAGGTTGTTCCACTCTTGTAAGTGCACATTAGCTGTTACTTTTAAGGAAGAACAAAGGACTGAAAGTCTGTTTTTCCTAGTCAGTCTGACAGATAAAATGGGAGGTTGCATATTTCTGACTTTTCCCCCATAATTGCTCAGGTGTGTGTCAGCTGCTTGAAGCAGCTTTGGCCTGCAAAGGAGAGGATAACTGCTTCCCCCCATGCATGATCAGGGCTCAGTAAAAGGTATAATCGAGGTGAATGTTTATTCCTTTCATGAGCCCACGGTGGGTACAGATAGCACCCAGCCAGGCTGCCAGTACCACCAGGCTTACCTGGTTTGTTTTGGAATTAACAGTTGCTTCACACCTAGGACACAGTACCCAGTCTCTGTGTGCACCTGGACAAATGTTTTGAAGAACACTTTGCAACTGTAACTATGTGCCTGTCAGCCTCTTAATGCCACGAGCTGCTGATGCTTCTTGGTGCAGCTTTGACTTACCAAACAGGTTCTTGAGGGAAGGTTGGCCAAACAGTTTGGTTCATCAGATCTGCAGTGGACATACTTCCCAGACTGCCTCAAAACAGTCAGATCACTGGATCTGCCATGAAAACAAATTAACTTGATACAGAAATACTTTCAATCTGTAATTGAATGTTTTTGTCAGGGAAATTGCCGAATCCTCATTTCACATGAACAGATATGTGAGTCATTACAGTTGAGCATGTTTATTGTACATGGCACTTCTTTTCAAAACACACATGTTTAAACAGATGGCTTATGTTGACTATTAATGCAGTTCCTGCAATTAAGTTCAGTCTGAACGAAGTCGACAGAGACTGGCATTCTATTGACATCAAAGCTGCTGTATTGCATCTTCTCCCTATGAATGTTCAAATTTGGATCTGCTAGTACAGCCTTACTGAAACGCCAGCTGTGATAAGTCACGATGCAACTGAAGAGGAGAGATAAGGTACCTGGCGTCTTGTTAAATTACTTTTTGACGGGGATTTACTATTTGCATATTCATGCTGCTACGTTTCAATGGTGAAAGTCCATGTTTGACTAAATTACTATAAATAAACACAGCAGTAGGAAGAAACTTGTCCCTCTGTCTTTATAGATGTGGTGGGCTCAAACCACAGGCAAGTGAACTTGCCATGCAGGGAACCCAAGTACACGGTGGTGCTGTGCTCTGCTCACTGTGCTGCCCACAAATGCTGCTGTCAGGTTTATGGTCCTGCAGGCAAATGACAGAAAATAGGAAAGGCCACATAGCTGGTGAAACCCAAAGCTCTTGTAGTGCAGTGTTGTGTTGAGGCAGGATATTGCAATAGTGACAGGCAGAGGAGTGGGAGAGCAGCTCAGGTGACAGAGCCCAGACTACAGACCTGAGGTTGCTTTGGGGCTTTCTGATCTGCAGCCCATTTCACTGTGTTTGAAAGTGCCAGACGGGTTTCTCCTCTAAGAATTTTTTGCAGCCTTTGGAATTGACATAAACATCCATTCCAGCAGCAAAGTGCTTCATACTTTAGCTCTGCACTATGTGAAAAGTGCCTCCCCTTCTTTTGAACTAGCTACTATCTTCATTTGACAATCTGCAGGTCTTTTCATTGGAAGAAACACCAAACAATTGTTCCCCACTCACTGTCTTTTGTCACCAATGACTTTATAAGTCTGTTCTGTCATCTGATGTGTTTTGCAGCCTGAGGTATTCTATGCTACTTTTATTACTTTTTCCTGTATTAACTCAGCAGTATTTTACTTACCTATCTCAGTCATTTCCAGACATATGTCTGCAGCAGGTAATATGTTGGCCCTGAAGCTGGATTTGTATGGCTGCAAGTCAGCAAAGAGGGTATCCAGCCTCTTGTGATTCATTTAGGAATTGTTGACTGTGGCTTCTGAAGTGACACAGAACAGGTGGAGTTAGGTTTAGTGAAGTAGAGTAACAGGAACAGCTTAACAAGCAGGTCATGTCTATTAGATGCTACTTACCTTTCCCTCCTTCTTTGGTACTCTTCTAAAATGAAGTCCATCTTTACTACTTCTTCTATTGTACTGTTCACTTTAACTTAGTAGTGGGAAAACATACATTTCACATATGTCTTTAGAAGGACATGGTTTTCAATTGTCCTTTCATTACTCAGTAGCAAAGCAACTTTGTAAACATGCATGGGAGTAGCTTTCACACAGCACACAGCTGTGCAGCAGTTATGCTGTTTTTCATATCTGCTCTAGCAGGGCCTGTGACACACATTCTTGAAAGACATCCAAATGTCACTGCATGATGCTGGACAAGGCTGAGGTTGAAGCAAAACAAGGTCCCTTCTATTTCCAAGCCTGGCACGTGTTCAGTGCTGCAGGGCTGGCACTGCCCAGCAGTGAAACGACCTCCGTGCTGGAACACCACCGTCTGCTGGAGCTGAGAGCTCCTTTGCAGCCACACTCACGCAAACACCCAGACAGACATAGTCAACAATCTAATTAAGTTTCAACATTGATACATGCAATCTAAACCACAAATAATTATCATTCTTTGAGTGGAATTCATTGCTGGAAGTAAAAAAACAACCCTCCACTATATTTCTGGGAAAGACTTAGGAAAGCTCTCTGAGGAACAGCAAACAGTTCTTAAATCTCCTCTGATTTGTTTTTTATTAGCATTAACAAAATTTACACCACATGAAGAAGAGGGACAGTTACATATCTCATTACATAAATTCTGACCTTTTATTGCAGTGAATATATTATAATAGAAAGGAACTTTACAGAGTTATTATTTCAGCATTCTGGGATAGTATTCTGTAAAAACCAAACAAACCCCACAGAAACGCACACCACAACCAATGCTCCCCCCCCAAACCAACACCAAAATCCCCCAAACTCCCCAAAAATCTAACCCAAACAGCACTTCACCTTAAACCTCCGAAAACCCACATGTACTCTTTCACAAAGCCAGTGAAATATCCAGGCAACAGCAGATTTTCTCTCCAAAAAGCTATAGTTAGCATTTTAGCTGACCCAGAGCTCTAGGAAGGAAGTCTCAAACCCAAAGGGAGAACAGCCTGGATGTTTCTCCAGCAAGATGTAACTACAGCAACCAGGAGGCACAGCTATTTGTCTTTATAGAAGGAGAGGAGCAAAGATGTGCTGTAGCTTGATTAAATATTTGTGAAGCAGATTTAACATCATTTCACCAGGTGAACGTATAATGCTCTAAACAGATGTGTAAAAATAACCTATGAAAACAGATTACTTTTATAACTTTTCTGAAAAAATAGCTCCAGAGATGTACAGGTAATGAACAGGTACCAGAAACATTAGGAAGCTGATTACAATTGTAGCTCATAAAGCTGGTTATTTAGGTTGCTTGATACTTCTTGTCATTGGAGCTGGATTTCAGTCATGGATAATTTTGTCAAATCACAAGTTTTTGGTCTCATGTTTTCTAGCCTGGATGCTAACCTCAGACTGTATTTTAGTGACAAAATCATTTGATTTTCCTTGTTGCTGATCATGCTGTGTGTGCATGGACTCTAAAGAGTAATTAAGACCGATTCAGCCCATGCATGCAAACAGAGTCAGACTTTGCCCATCAAAGCTGCTCTGGGCCCAGCACAGAGCTTGTATTTTTTGTGCTTACATTGATCCTGTGCTAGAACATAATGGATGCATGATAAGGAGTGAAGGCCACGAGGAGGGAGGGGTCACCTCAAGGAGCTGGCAGGACATGGCAGCCCTCTGCAGGAGTGGGTAATGACTCTGGGATGACAGTGGTGGCTGGGCGGCACCAGCCCAGCTGGCTGAGGACTCAGCAGGAGAACAGCTCAAGGAACTGGGGCTCTGAGAAGACAAAAGAGGGAAGAGAGTCAAACTAGCAGAAGAGGTAAAGCAATGGAGATTTGGGAGGGACTGTAGCTGCACTGGTCAAGGTAAGAGCACCAACAATAGCAGCAGTTTCGCAAGCAGCAGAACCAGTTTATCGATTTTGAGGATAAAATATCCGAGGTTAATAGAATTTACTTTTTAATGTGTGTTTTCTGAAAGTCAAGTTTTAAAACAACCTATTTCAAAAGAATAACATTAACATGATTGCTACTATCACAGGAGGCTTCCAGACCTTTGCTGGAGCAGAAGCTTCCCAAGTTATTTCTGAAGGATATTGTGAGCAAGATGGTTGGTCAAAGAGCAGGGGATGATGGGGAAAGGCAGCCCAGGTAGTCACTTTGAGTCAGAGGAAATCTGGTGAACACTGTTGGTTAGCAATGAATGCCAGCAGGTTACATGCATTCATTTAAGCATTTCTCAAATCCAAATTATGGAACAAAGTGAAGGAACAATGATCACTTATGGCCACTATATTTCTTGAATTTTCCTCCCTACTGTGTTAAACAAATGATATAATTTTGCTGGTGCCTTATTTTCAGCTTCCTGTTTTTAAGCTTGCTGGCATTTCCTCCTGTCCCAAAAAGGTAAAACTAATTTACTGAGACATTATAGAGTAGTTAGTTTGTGTTGGTTTAGGCAGACATTCAGATTCTGTCTGACATGAAAGACTAATCCCTATTTCCCTTTGGCTTGTGGATAAATACAACAAACTTTCCACAGTCACACAGGTAAATTAGGATCTTTACAGATAAAGCAAGAAAATTAGAGTACTCCTCTTTGAAAAGTTGTGTCATACTTCAAAACAGCTCTCATTGTAACCTTGTGTCTGCTGAGCATCAGTAGGATTCCTGCTCTGTGCTTGCATGTTGTGTGCTGCCAGCTATGAGGGATGGAGGTCTTTTTGGCAGTGGCCCTGATAAACTGGTAGGCCATAAAGCCTGACACTCAGAAGATGTGAATGATGATCAGATGTTTGTGCATTGGTTACCACCCCCAGCATCTGCTACAAGTGAACAGAGTTTGCTTTTTCCATCTAGTGGCAGTCTGTCTGCATGTAACAAAGCACCAACAGGTTTTTTCCTTGCTTGTATGCAGAGTATGAACCATCATTCAGGGAAAGACATTTTGTGAGGCATCCTGGCCATGCTGGCAGCTGTGGCGTAGTGGGGGTGTCCTCTTTCTTCTCTGTCATTTGGCTTTGGCAACTCACTGTGTAGAAAGGGGTGTTGCAAACAGGATACACACACTTTTAAGCTACAAAGCAATTATTTTAATGCCTTATGCAAACAGTTGAGAGTGACAGTTCCCAGGCTGAGGAGAGCTGGCAGGGACCTGACAGCGACAGGGGAAAACGAGTGTTCCCTCGTTCCCTGGTACCGGCTCACCCTCAGAGTTGCTGAGTTGCCATCCTTGAATCCCTGTCTTTCATTTGGGGCTTTGTGTCTTTTCCAGGAAGGGACATTCTTCATCTCAACAATCTTGCCTCAGTCTGTGCAGTTATCTTTCTCATTCTGTCCAGCCCCAGCTGACATACAGGCTCACAGCTCTTGCTCACAATTTGGTGGATTTCTCGGAAGTCTGAGTGAGGATTATGCTGCTGTGCCTCAAAACAGAGCCTCAGGTTACAGACAGCTGAAACAAAAGGAGGGTAACAGAGGAGGTGCTGCCATGAGCTCTGTATCTGTGGCTGTGTGCTGAGCAGGTTGGTTGGTGTGGGAAGTCTGGCACCCCCCTGCCCCTCCTCCACTCTGTGCTGGCACAGAAATAAGAGCCCATAGCTTGGATTAGGTAAGACTGCATGGAAACCATTCTGGAGCATCATTAGTGAAGAAAAGAATTAATTCTCTCAATTGTCTAATAATGAGACAGCCCTATTTATCAGGATCTAGAAGAACCACCCTGGTACTGGACTGTTTCTGTTTGCATTAGAAAAAGAGTTGTTCATAAGTATCTTCTGGGAAAGTGCTCATCCAGCGTTCCTGATGGAGCAGTGAACAGAAAATTTTCATAGCTAAGCACTGCAGTTTAGGGACAAATTTGAGCTCACAGTGAAGAAAAGGCAACCAGAGGATGTTACAAGCCCGTTAAGGAATGAGCATGTAGGAAGTCTATGCCAAATATTTCAAACTCTAGTCTTATGTTATAAAAATTGATAAGTCTTGTGGTTTGTTTTTGTGGGGTTTTTTTCTGTGTGTAATTTATTTTTGATTTCTTTTTTTATTGCTAAGTATATCAGCACTGAAATTCTATGAATTGAAATGCTGTGCTTGAAGTGAGGGCAGTTGAAGTAAAATCATCTCTCATAAAATCTGAATGGTGACCATGAAATTATAACAGATGAGCGACTGAGAAACTCAGGATGCCTGGACATATTGAGTAAATGCCATGCTGGGACACAAGGCAGGGTAATTGCCTGGTTCATCAAGTAGCCAGAGACCCACAGCATGAGAAATCAGTCCTGACATACTCCTAACCAGTGTGCAAGACACGTAACAGTGAATGAATAGCTGTGATTTTCAGTAGAGACCATCATGCACTCAAATACCAGCATTGGAGGAGGAAAAACATGATTCACTACAGCAATACATAAAAGAAGCCAAATGAAGAGGCTTCTGAAAGGAAATTTAATTTACGCTGTGCAGAGAGGATTTAAAGAACTCTTATCAAAGACTTGGACGTATGTACCCCTATCTAACGTGTTTTCAAAAAGACCAACTCACAAAGAAAGTGGTGTGGCTAAAAATGAATGGGAGCCTTGTTAAAGAAATATCCTCCAATTAGAAAAATCAGATCCAAATCATAAAAATTGAGAAGAGCATAAACTCTGGTTTTAGAATTACCTTCCCCACTAAAAGGAAGCCATAAGAACTAAGCTGTGTCCATATCATCCTTCAGTTTGCTAGCCAAGCTCTTCTATCATTCTCCTGTAAAACAAGTTCACCTGCCCTCTGATCATGCTAGTGGATACATTTGAATTCATCTTTCTTGGCAAGGAGTGACCTACTCTAATGAAGTAGAACTTGTGTTTCATGAGAAACTTGCAAAGGGTTATTAAATGTGAAGACATCATCTAGTTCTGTGTACTTTTTTGTATTTCATTATTTTAAAATGATAAGGGTACATATTATCATCACAGAAGCACATCACATAGGCTCAACTACTATAAACTTAAAATGAGCAATATTATAATCAAACCAAAATGACAGTTCAGATTAGATCGTGTGTTCACTACTTTATGAAGTCATAAAACTAGTACAGTGTGTAATCAAAGTGTGTGCCCAACAAAGAGAGGAATTGCTATTTGTTAATTTTGCATCAGGGGTTTGAAACAGGAGTTGTTTCCCTTTGGTAAAGGCCTGTCTGTAACAGAGGACTCCAGCAACATGGGATTGCCAGGGCCAGGGTTTGCTGAACAAAGGATATTGCCTGCAAGAGGGGATAAAGCCTCTTCAGTCAGGCTTAAGGAACTACAGAGATCTCAGCAGGCCCTTTGCCATTTTCTGCTCCAGCACTTTCTCCTGAAAATCTCATTGCAGTTGCAGAGTTATTGTTTACCCCCCTTCATTATTTGTTGCCTTTACCTACAGGAGCACAAAGCTTGCCAAGGGTTTTGCATAAAGGTTCATCTCTGGACCAGCCTCAGGACTAACAATGGCAGGTCAATATGGACAACTTTCAGATCACTCTGTTTTGATCTCAACTTAACAGGATTATGAGCTGAGGTTTGCTTTTCAGCTAATTATGGACTGTCTCTACAAGCCAGTACTGTCTGATTTCTGCACTGGCTGACAGGTTAATTGTGTACTTTGGACACAATCTGTGGGACCCAGTCCTCTTCAAGCAGAAAATCTTAAAACTTACGTCCTCTTCAGAGCTGATCTTCATCCCTCTGTGCCACAAAAGAAAATCTCAGAAAGAATCCAACTATCTATTTTAGGTTAGGTAACTGGAAACATTCTTCTTTTTTTATTTTTAGTTCATCTGAGAACACGTAATAATTTATGTGTCAAATGTATTTTTCAAGATTCTTCTTCTGTGTCCACTGAAGTTTTTGAGTTTCTGTGTAATCTGAACACATTTTCTTTAACAAAAAAAGTACAAATCTAAACTGCTGTAAATGTACCTTTCTAAGTTGCCATGTCTTGTCCTTACAGTACATAAATGGGTTGCATTTTGGAGCTTGAACTGTTTAAATCCCAGTCTAACATTCCATAATTACATATTCTTAGTGCTTCTTACATATTCAGTAAAAGCTAGCGTTTTCCAAAATATTTGGTAAGTGAAAAAATGTATTTCTATACAGCTTAATAGCATCAACTATGGAAGAGGAAAATTGGGAAAACTCTTCTTTTCCAATCACAGCCTGAAAAACTACTATATGATTGAACTGACTGATGCCTTTATTAATTATGATATGCTCTTATCCTTTCCTGACTACACAGATTCCCAGAAATAGTGGTGTCTCTGCACACAGTTTAACTCCCTTGTAAACACACCCATCTGCTCAGTGTTTTCTTTCCTGCATAACTTTTACCTCAGTGGTAAAAGCAGTTGACTGAGGGCATTAGGCAAGAAATACATCTGTTCCTGCAGGTCGTCTTGTTAAACTGAAAAGGACAATCAGGCCATGGTGGCCAGATGATCCCCACGTTGACAAATGCCAGCTAGAGTTCAAGGATGTGGGTGACAGGACACTTCAGGGACTATACCTTAAATGCTTAAGTGTCAAAGTACATTTTTATTACTTCTTGATATCTCTGCCTTGGAGAGTGTTATAATTTAAAGTGGCTTTTCTCAAAATTGTATATTCTCAGAGTCCATAAAATTTGATGTGATTATGGGCCAAACTGTTGTGTTGTGGAAATAAACTTCAAATATTTTTCTTGGTCTCAAGAGAAGTAGCGTCACCTTTAGATTTGATCATTTTAATGGCAGAAGTACACACAGAGTGTTCCTATGGAGTTTAGAACATTAGAAGGATCATTTCAAACTCTGATAGAGACTGGGGCTGGGCTCCTTTCAGACTGGTGACAAGTTTCAGAACTAGGACGCCACAAAAATTCAGCTCACCAAAGGTACTTATACTGACTGGCTCTGTACTTTGTACACAAAAATCTCACGCCCCAGTTTTATTCCACGGAATTTTCCAAGAGCAGCTAACTATCAGTTTCACAGGTCCCAGAGCCTCTACAGGGGAGAAATCTCACTGCAGACTAGATAATTTCAACAATACAGTCATAGTTCCCACGTTATTCTTGTGCTGCCATACTAAAATGCTGAATACAGAATCTGATCTGCTGGTTGCTGTAATGTCAAGTGTTTGTTGTGCTCCCTGTTCTCATGAACACAGACAAACGACATGGATTGTGTGTTTTGTGGGCAATTGTACCCTTGGGCATGCTCAGCTGCATTGATCCTCATAGGAGAGCACTGTCTCACCAGAGTTTGCCAGCTTGCAAGCTGAATTTTGCTTGGAGGCTGTGCATCTCCATGCTGACTTCAGCTTCTCCCAGAGGATCAGGCATGTTTGGCAGTTCTTGGCTTTTAAAGTGAGAACTGACTGTTTTATTCTTACTAATTTTAACTCTGTGTAGATCTTATCCTGTGTATTTTAGAGCAAAGAAAATAAAAATTGAAATGATACAGACTGAGGGAGAAATTCTTCACGTTGGGACAAAACACCTGAGTATCTGCCCAGGACAGAATTTGGTATTATATAAAGGTAAATAAGTTAAATAAGGGCAGCATGGACAGCAAGAGATGTGTCATTCAAATAATCTGATTTGCACAGACTCCTGCAGCATGTGAATGCCTAATTCAGGTACATGTTTATTATTTAACAGAGTATTTCCTTGTTATAGTAACACCACACAAAAAAGTACATATGGTTCACTGCTGTCAAAAATAAAGATGTAGAAACATGGTAAGCAGAGGCTCCCAATTGCTTTCTCATCTGCCAAGTACAACCTTTCACCTAAAAAACCCAATCACCTGTAAAAGGTAGTTGTTAAGCTATTATTTTATTAGGTATTATTAAATACCTTCCTCCTGATAAGGGACAGCTTACAACATGTACAGCAACTTAAAATACAATTCATATCCATTGCCTTCAGCCTTTCCAAGTCACGTATGCTGACTGTGCAGAGGGTTAATGTGTCATGAGAAAGGCAAGCTTCTGAAATCAGGCTAATCCATAAATAGCTTCATTATTGAATGTTGGTATTTAGGGCTGTGGAATATTCTGAAAATTAAGGGTTTATGTTTTCCAGTATTTTCTACAAATAGTTAACATATAGTCTAGACCAGGTTGCCTTTATTGCTTCCTAAATAGCATGCAAGAGGCTGTGGGGACAATCCACTTTGTACCTAAGCGGTCACAAGGACTAGGATACAGCTACAACTGTCAAAAAATGAACCTGAGTAGGATGTTGCCAAAGAACTTGACTCTTTGGCATTTCTTCCTCTCTGTTTATATGGAAAGCTTTTTATTAATAAAATATCAAGTGAAGGACAAGGAAAAGGAAGTGGCACTAATTTGTAGGAGTGTTTTACCAAAGAAAGAGCCTTTCTGCTGAGAAGGTGACCATGACACTCTAGTGCTACTTTCTGATTTGGCACAGTTGTGTTACAGCCTTGAGACACATGGGTTTAGCACAACCTGAGTGTCAAACTTGACATCTACAACAATGTTATGAACTATCACTATTAAAGTTTCCAATGGAAGTGAGGTCAGGATTTCACTAGAGCAGTATCAATATATACATGGATCTCCTGTTTGAGTGGTGGCAGTGTTGCACATTGCCTGTGGGGAAAAAGTTGCAGCTCTTGGCTATGTCTTTAAGTATCTGAATGTTAGAAAAAGCCAAAAAATACTAGTTTCAGAGAAGATTGGAAGAGTGACAAATATACACAAATATAAGAGTGACTTTTGAGGCAGACTTTTCTTCTTAAAATCAGGCTTGAGCTGATTAGTATCTCTTACCAGTTGAGAAGAACTAAAGAATAAAGAATTTAAAGGCAGACATTATGTGAGTTCAAGTACAGTATTCAAACATGTTATATGTTGTGACCTTTGAGTGCCTCACTTGTGGAATAACTGATAACCTACTTACATTTGGCTACTTGCCTTCTTCTTATGTGACAATCCTGGTATAACAAATGCCCAGATGATGCATATAAAACAATCAAGTTGGAATGGTAAGTGTACTTATCTCCAATTGAAATACAATAAACTCTGAATTTAGATAAGCTTTAAAAATGCCATTCAAAAGTTAGTTCCTCGTATGAAAATTAGTTTCAACAATTAAGTGGCAATATAAAGACCAAGTTTTTCTGTAATGAGAGATTACAGTAACCCTCAGTGTTTGCAGTCTTGCTGAGGTGTGTGGAAAAATGTATCCCCAAACCAACTTACCCTCTCTTGAGTGTGGCCTTGCAGGGTCTGGAGAACGTGTGACCCCCTGGAGAGAAGCCTGCATGCCTTCAGCTCTGAGTGGCACATTCTGCATGCCTTGAAGCACCCAGCCAGTGTACAAGAGGGTAAAGAAGAAAAAGAACATATTTCCATTAAAAAACCACTCAGAAAATTCTATAATTATCTCATTAATGACTTAGAGGGTTTTGCTGGAGGACTGTTCCAAAGTCCAAGTGAATGTGCAAAGAACTGAAATTTTTAGGAAGGGCAATGGCTTGGCTTTGGATTAATAGATGTTTCTGTGTGCTTTCACAATGAAAAAATTCAAGTCCTTACCCAGAAATGAAATTACACTTATAATTTAAAATCAAATATGTTTGCTCCAAACTACACTGCTATTGCTGACTTCCCCATTAAAGGCAGAGTATTCATTAAAATGAGCACGTTTTTATTTCAACCAATTTTCTACATAAATAGTGGCATTTTCATCTTCACAGCACATCAATGAAGCAAAAAGCTATGACTCTCAGAAATTCTGTCAAATGAAAAATTAAGTTAGATTCTTCTTATGATAGAACTTAGCTGTTTTTTGAAGATTCCCTTGCTCAGGACAAAATACAGCAATGCAATTTATATTCCAAACCTCAGTTGGTATGACATGCATGTGATCAATGCTGATAAGATAGATTAAGCCTCCTGGCTTAGAAATTTCATGCTAAAATGCAAATTCTATAATAAATCTCTTAGATGCAGATTATGTGCAGTAGATAAAGGAAATGATTCTTCAAACTCCCTTGAAAACCACCTGTCACAGTCAGATTGGCCATGGAGCTGTCCTCATCTGTGGATACAGCATTATTTCATACCATGTGGTATTTACACTTTGCTGTCCTTGTTTTTTCTAATCACATGAAAGCTGTAAAGATCTTTGGGTCTAGGCTTTTAACAAAGGTCAATGGGAATTCCACTTTTTCAATCTAGATTTCTCTGAAAACTTGTTTATAGAAGCCAGTGAGGACAATTTTATGCAAGATTTGTCTTGGAGGGTAGTGGGTGCACATTTATTTATTTATTTAGAAACAGATGTGGCATTTTTATAGGGGAAAAATATAATCATTGTGCTAGGATTTAGACAACATATCTGGCTTAAAATTATTCTGAGAAACAGAACTGGGGTTTCTGCAGACAGCTGAAGTTATTTTTATAAGACAGGCTTCCATTTGCATATCATTTAGTTCTTACATATTTGTGCATGGCAAGTCTTTTATATTTTATTGTTTGATCACAGGGAGAAAGGACACACAGTGAAATAGTATCACAGCATTTTGCAGATGGCAGTTCTTCTCCACTGAGAACTGAGACTCCCCAGCTGCCACAAGAGAATAGGGAAAGCAGATTGCTACGTGTTGGCATCTTAGTGCATCAGACATCTTAATATATCTTAATCTGTTGGGTTTACTTACTGCTAATATGATTAAGTGTTGCAAAAATTTCTAAGAATTATCTTAATTGTAAGCAGTTTTCTAAGTAATAGCAGTTGTTTTAACTATTTTGTTACTCTAGTTCTTGTAATTTGGATGTTTATTTTAATATTTGACATAATTGCTTAAGCATCTTTTGTTTTCACTTATTGTCTGTAAGTGCATTCAGAGCTAATGAAATCTCCTGTATATTAGTTAGAAACAAGATTAAAAACAATGTGAAATGAAGTTATTATAAAAATTTTTAATCAAAAGATAAATAAAACTAACCCCAGTATCAGATACTACTATGTCACAGCATACTAAACTTTTCTTTAGAAAAGGCAAAATGGCAAGATCATGAACATTGATCTTTTCCATCTGTTAGGTCCAAAAATATGTACTTTAAGTATATAGGTACTTCTGAGATTGCAACAATCCAAAATTGTGCCAGGGGAAATCCTCAGTATCTGGAAGGAATAAAACATCCCTCATAATCAGAGTCAACAAGGAACTGGCTGCTCAGAGAGGCTGTGGCATAACAGCTTTTTGGAGATTTTCAAAAGTTGTCCAAACAGTTTTGGTTTTTGGCAAGCTGATCTAACTCACCACAGAGCCCTCCTATCTCTGTAGACTTTGTGATGAGAGGTGATGCAACATTACCTGGCTGATTCCCCAACAGCTAATAGGCATACATTCTGCTTAGTGAGACAGTGGATAAAATCTGCCATCTGTTCTCTTGCCAACAGTCAGATGGTAGGAGCTGACATTTTATAATATTAATGCAGTAAAATAGGAGCAGAAAGCTTAGCTATTGAGCTATCAACCCATGTACCCACCTCAGATTAGCATTAGAACTGCTGTGACTGTTATTTACTTATTTATGCATGCCAGACTGTAATAGGCAACTCTAAACAAATATTTATTGTTGCAGCTATTCATAAAACTGAAGCTTTAACTGATACTTTCAATGCAGATTTCTTTTTTTTAGGCTTCACATTTTTGGCAAAGTTTTCCCTAAGAAGTTTGATCAAATCTTGCCACATAAAATAGCAAACCCACAAAATTAAGTGTCACAATTCTGTATTTCTATTTTCTTTTTAGTAAATTAGTGCAGTGATGGAATCATCAGATCCTCTTATTAACAAAGTGCTGAAATAATATAAAAGCCTTTATACACCAACTACAACATGTTTTTGATGACTTCAGCTGAGTAAAACTAATTATTCAATTCCTATTTACCAAACCAATCATTAAGAAAAGGCAAGTAGAATGCCTGGGGTTTTCCCCAGGCTGAATGAACATTATCTGTGTATTCAATGATAAGCAGATACCAATGTTTCTGTTTGTCCTGGATCTGTTCTCCTAGATACAGAGTTCATACATCATGTAACTGTGGATGGAGGGGCTTTGGGGTTGTTTCCCTCCCCTCCACCCCGTTTTGGGCTGTTCACGTTTCTTACTGAGAACACAGAAGGAATGGCATCTACCAGCAGTTGGAGCTGCATTGATGTCATTTTTGAGTGGTGTCCTATCTGCAAGGGAGGCTCAGGCAGATTAACAAAGGATTTTTGGTAATCAAGGTGCAATAATGTGTCTTTATTTCCAAGTAATACCGCAGTACTTACACTGCACATATGGTTGATAAAATATCTATTAAAACTGCTCACTGGCTTTCCATTCTTAATTCCACTTCATTTTCCTTTTATTCTTAAAAATCTGTGTAGGATTTACTGAAATGGGGTATCTGACACAAATGTGACTGGCTGGTGATCTTTTCCAAGTTAAATCACATTCCTTCAGGAGCAATTTTTTGATCCACTACGTCTTATGTTTGGTAGGAAAGCACAGAATCATTTGGGTTGGAAAGGACATTTAAGATCAAGCCAAACCTTTCATCCTGCACTGCCCAGGCCACCACTAAACCAGGTCCTTAAGAGCCACATCTACAGGTCTTTTGAATATCCCCAGATGGATACTCCACCCCTTCCCTGAGCAGCCTATTCCGATGCTTGATAACCTTTTGGTGAAGAAATCTTTTCTAATGTCCCCTGGGGCTGCTTGAGGCCATTTCCTCAAACAAGATGATTTTATAAATTCACAAAGTTCTTTAAGTTCTTTAGAACAACACTTTAGTCAATCAGGATATTATTTAACCACATAAAAACTATTTTTGGGGTTTTCAACAGCCTTTACAGCTGTGATTAACTTTTGTTTGCTTTTGTTTCTGTGCAGAAATGATGACCATTATGAAAAATGAAGTAGAAAATGGACATATCATCCTGGCTATATTGTATAATTGTTATAGAGGAAAATTTACTACCATTGATTTGAACAATTGTTCTTAAATCGACGTATGCTAAGTGCATGAACTGCCCCTGATTAGCCAGTACTTTTGCTTAAGCTTTAGTTATTCAGCTGTGGTTTATATACACAGAAATGAAAATCTTCAAAACTCCATTTAAAAAAAAACACAAATGGAAATTCACTACCTAATAGAATGGCAGCAGCAGGTCTATCCACAATTTCCTGACATATTTTCTTTCATTGTCTCTTCCCTATGACGGCAACAGCCAAGACTGTACAAAACAAGTAAACAAATAAACTGAACATAAAGGTAGGCATATATATACATATATATATGTATAGTAATGAGGTACAGGTGTGGCATTTGCCTCAATGCTGTGAGAAAAGGTGATAAAACCTTCTGTGCTGCTTGCACGGTCTGGACTGCACTCTGTGGTTTACCACATATGGTTTGATAAAGTGAAAATGCATTTGACACATGCATTTGGATGAGGGTGAGTGTCCACAATTCAAATAAAGTCAAAAGTGTTCCTAGCAAAGCTCTCTGGATTTACCTCAACTGCAGCAAGAGGGAGCTTGCAAGCCTGAAACACAGGCTGTAACAGAACCAGAGTGGTAACAATTGCTGATGTACGTTCCCTTTGTCAAACTTGAATCTTTTCCTTCATCTTGTGGTTTTGTAAAATCTTCTTGACCTAAGCTCCACAACATATTTGAACGCTGTTTAAAGCAATATTTGTCTCACTCTGATAATATTTATGTGGTATTGATGTATTTTCAGATACTTTTGAGGTTGAGTATTATTGCTAATATTGATTTCTGCTCTCTGGAATACCGTTTATAGACTGAATGTGCCATTTCAGGCTACCAAGTGCTGCGCTTCCATGAATAATTGAGCTCCTATGAGTTCAGAATGATTCTACAGAACCAGTTTGAGATTAGTACTCTGGAGATTTAAAAATTTGTTCCAGGGTTGACATCACTACCTGCAGGTTCACCACACGACATAGATTGTTCTTACCTACTTTTTCTGCAGTGCTATCACCTCTAAAAAAATCTGAGATTTGCGATTTGTTCTCACTTGTGTTCTCTTCCTCTGTGAGCTTCCTTGAACTGCTAGATGAACAGTTTAAATAGTTTAATTAATAGTTTTTAAATAATAAACAGTTTTCTTAGGCACTGTAAGCACAAGCCAGGTTCCGTCCGTCCCAGGTGAACCGACGCGAACAATTCGCCCTGGGGCGGCATCAGCACGGGCAGGGCCCCAAACGCGGCCCCACACAGGCGAACGGGCGGTACCCGCGCGGCTTTCGGCGGGAACCGCCTGAGGGGAACCCGGGGCCGCCGGGCCGGGCGCCGTCCCCGCACCCCCGCCTGCCTCCAGTCCAACCCGCACGGCTCTCCGGGGCTGCTGAGGAGCCGGAGCGCGGTGGCGGCGACAGAACGGTGCCCGCGGGTGAGGAGCCGGGGCGCGGTGCCGGCGACGGGATGGTGCCCGCGGCTGCTTCTCCCTCACGCGGTCTGCTCGCCCCGCTCTTCCTTCCCCGGGGCAGCTGCGGCGGCCACGCTGCGGTGGCGGCCCCGCGCCGCACGGGGGCGCCATGCGC
>VZTJ01002936.1:1132141-1172325 GCA_013397795.1 Orthonyx spaldingii | reverse complement strand
CGCCCCGCCCCGTCAGCTGACTGCCGGGGGCGCGCCCGCGCTGGGTCACGCCGTGCTCACCGCCCCCTCCCCTGCGCCGCTCTCCCCTCCCAGCCGGCGGCCGCGGCTGAGGGGCCGCCTACGCCATGGTGCTGGAATCAGTGGTGGCGGATCTGCTGAACCGCTTCCTGGGCGACTATGTGGAGAACCTGAACAAGTCTCAGCTCAAGCTGGGCATATGGGGGGGTAAGAAGCCCCTTCCCTCTGCTGCCCCGTGTCCGCCGGGCCGCCGGCGTCACCGGGGACAGGGAGCGCGTCTTGCCGCCTGCGGTTCCCCTGTGAGGGCTTCGCGGGCCGTGGGACCGCCGACGCCTCTGAGGGGCGGGCGGTGGGTTGTCGGCCCCCTGTGAGCAGCGGGCGAGTTCCGGGGCTGCGGCCCTCCGTGCCGGGCGGTCGGTCCGTGGCCCTCCGTGAGGGCCGGTCGGTCAGTGTGGCCGCGGACGTCCCCGCTCCCTCGGAGGACTGTCGGTGGTTGTGTGCCCGTGGTCTCCGGCACCCCCGTGGTCTCTGGCACCCCGTCCCTCGCGTCGGTCGGTGGGGCGGGGGCATGGGCGCACGGCGCTGGCCTCGGAGCGCTCCGAGGGAGGAAACCGCCGACATCGATATACCCCGTGTTTTCTTCTCCGGTTGCTTCTCTCGGGTGCTGGGTGGAAGCACGAGGGTGCTGTTGGGTGTGTGGGCGGGCTCATGGCGCAGTGCCCCGGCGGCGGGAGCGCTGGGTGCCGGTGCAGCTGATAGGGGGCTATGGGAGCCGTGTCTTCCAGTTACCGGTGTAAATATCAGTGTGTGTTAAACAGCCGGGAGAGTGCAGTAACGTGGAGTAGCTGTTCTCGGTGAATGTATCAAAGCATGTCAGTTCGCTACGCTGTAGACACGCAAAAAACCAGCTGAAGTACTGCCTAGGAAAGCTGGCTGGTTTAGGTGCCTTCCGTAGGTAGATCATCACCTTATTTTTACTCTTGTCATGGTTGTACGTTTTAAACATTTATGCAGTATTAATACCTGCACTTCAAATGGAATATAGCTCTAAGGAATCTGGCATTAAAGCACTAAGAGGTATATTGTAAGGGCTTTCCTCGGATGTAATTCTGTGCCAGTGTTTCATTTAGAAATCCTATTATGTTGTCTGCGTCAGGAGAAGTTAATGTGTTTGTGAAAAGAGGCATGTGCTTTTGTGGCTTTATGATTCATGACTTTACTATTATGTGAAATCATGAAAAACAAGATACCATTTTCCAAGTCTACCCTCGCTGTCATTCACAACTAAGTGAATAATAAGAAAGACTTCCTATTATTGTGGGTATATTTTATAGAGTAGAAACATGTAGACGTCTAAGTTGGTGATGTTTTTGTCATCTCTTTCAAATGAAATTGTTTCTAAAACCCATGTTTAGTGGCTCTTACAAATTACACGTTTATTGTGCTTTTCTGGAACTGGAATAAGGCTTTCAGGTTTTATTCATAAGTACTTGAGAGGGTTGTGGTTGTGTTCCTTATTCCAACATAAGTAATACTTGAAGTAATTTTTTCTGTACTTCTCTCTTTCTTGTAAACAGGAAATGTGGCACTTGACAATTTACAGATAAAGGAGAATGCGTTAGTAAGTATCCTAATAACTTCAAAATTGTTTTTATGGCTCTAAAGACTGAGACGTAGGATAAATTGCTGCTCACTGTAGTCTCACAAAAGGATGAACTGTGTTCTTTTTTACTAGTTATTGAAAATAAGTTCTTGGTCTAATTTTGTTCGTGTTACTGTGACAGAGAAAGCAAAGAAACTGTGGTTGAAAAACAAGAAGTAATTTGCATTAAGTTCCCATGCTCTTGTCTGGAAAAACACATGACTTGCCTGATTTTCACGTTCTTTAATTTGGCTAATGAACATCTGTACTACTGAGAGAATCTTGCTTCAATATTTAGTGTGTTTCAAACTTCACTAAAGAAAACTGTTACTCTTCTGTGCATTGAAAACACATCATTGGATCTTTGTATGACCTGATCATTGGCTTCTCTTCATTATTCATATTTTACATGCCCATCTCATCTGTTCCTGATAGCCTTGTTGTACTTCAAATCTATTGCTATGAGTATCTTCATATCTGCTAGATAAGAAAGGAAGGAAGTGTTGTTTTGTACACGCCTTTCCTTCTTATGGGGATTGATTCAGATTCCAGCAGTTCTGACGTAGGAAGATGCAAAGTCATGTATGTGACTGACCAGAGCTGACAGAGTGCCAAGACCAAGTAAAGAACATAAAGCAAGGGGTGGTTCTGACAGTCTTACAATTGCAAAGTGCTAGATTTCCATGCAAAGGTAATTAAAGGAAGGTCAACACTGAACACCACTTTTAGAGAAGTAGCCTACGCTTTCTTGAAAAAGAAGGAATCAAAGGAATGTGATATGGTCCAATTCTTCTATTTTTTACCCTAGTTTGCCTGTCTGCTGCTGTGTGGATTGTTTTTGTTTTCCTTCTAAGGTTTTCCACTAGAAAAGAAGTTGCTTTTAATTTCTATATGTAAATACAGTACTTTGCAAATGTAATTTAAATTTATTTATTTGATTTTTACTACTTCTTCTGTTTAATACTTTATTTTTGTCATTTACAGAGTGAACTGGATCTACCTTTTAGAATAAAAGTTGGTCAGATAGGTAAGTTTTAGTTCCAATATGGGTATTGCAGTGGAAATTTTAATATGGGCTTTAAGGTCCATCTTGCCCCTGAATTTCTTTTATCGAGCTTTCTTAAGTGTAACTATACTCACTGTTGGAACCAGCATAGAAATTCAATGTGACTGCCACTGACGTTATCTGGCAAACCCTGTTTGTGGAACTTTACGGGTTGGTATGAAAAACACGTCTGAGAGGTTCTTCCCAGAGACTTGAATGATCAAGGGAGCTGTTTAGTATAGACAGAAAATGGGTTGTTCCTTAATGATTAGGACCATGAAGAATTTAAGGTAAATTCCTGAAACTGACAAATATGCCAAAGGTGTAGGAACTCTTAGATTGGTTTTTTTTTTTTTTAAAATTCTTTTCCCTGGTGGTTAGCATTGCTTTTTCACACAAAACATTTGTCAGAGACATATATGTGTTGTGTTTTTTGTTCTACTTCCTGGGAAAAACATATTCATCCCAGTGAATTGAACTTCAGTCACGATCTCAGGTTTTGATTTGATGTATTCTGACTCAGACTGCAACCTTTTGCTTAAAACTATGGCTTACCTTTCCTCTGCATGTATTTTATCACTTCAAGGGCTTTATAAAATGTTCATGCCCATATGGTTTCTCCTAACCTTCTAAGGTGTTTAGGACGTCAAGATATGGGGCTGGTGCTCTTTAATGCCTGAGGTGCTCTTTGGACTAAGCACAGTGGAGATTTTTGTTTTGATGTAACTGTATCTGCTTTGTTTAGAGAAACTTACTCTGAAGATTCCTTGGAAGAATCTCTATGGGGAGGCAGTTGTTGCAACTCTAGAAGGCTTGTATCTTCTGATAGTTCCTGGAGCAAGTATGTAAACTTCTCAGCACTAGTTAATGGAAGAGAAAAATATCTAATGGTGCCATGTAAATGAGTCTGTAATAGCAAGTAGTTCATGTAAACCACCTTTTTTACATTCTGCTCCCTCAGGGAAATTTCTAGACAAATACTGGCAAATTAGTAGACGAAGGGTGGGAGAAAACAGCATCTGTTGCTTTTATGGAGGTCCTTGGTTGTATCCATTCCAAGTTCAATTCAACAGCCAAGTTTCCTCTAAAATGTGCTTATCCTGAATCCAGCTTTGTGGCATGGTTTAGATCTTTAGCTGTTTATCTGCTTCTAACAGTTGAAGGTAATAATTCCATTAATACTGTTTGTAGGGAGAGGGAAGAGAGTCAAAGAACTTCATTAGTTTTCTCTTAAATTAGAACCTCTGGTATGATGAGAAAACTTGCAAGTTCCTAGAGCATGAAATATATGTATAGAAGAACTTAAAAACCTGTTTTATATTGCACAGACCACACTTAGGGGTCTGAATTTACACAGAAAGCTTCTCCTGTGAAATAATGCATAGTTGTGTAAAAGCAACAGTTTTGGAGTTTGTGTTGGCTGCAGTGTTCGGCAACGAAGAATAGAACAACCTTTTGCTCAAATAAGGAGAGAAATGTGGTGTTGTATATTGTCTGCATTGCTTGATAATGCATTTATGTAACTTGAGATTTAGGATTAAGGCTGTCCCAACTTGGCTTACAGGTGTTAAATATGATGCAGAGAAGGAAGAAAAATACTTGCAGGATAATAAACAAAAGGAACTGGCAAGAATTGAGGAAGCCTTGCAGAAAGCGGCAGAAAAAGGTACTGAGTTAATAATGCAAATCTCCATTGCAATTTGAGGACTTGGGCTGTGCTGTGAAAGAAAAGTCCTGATTTCTAATTGACTTAATAAATTTTGTTTTTTCAGGTGTCCAGTTAATCTTGCTACAGTGCTTTGAAAAGCATTTTTACTCTAAAGCTTGAAAAAAAATGTTATTTGTTTGTTTACCATTCATTTATCCGATCAGCTTCCATGGGAAATGGGAATTTGTTCATCTGGTGTGTCTTTTTTATTATTTTTTTCCTTGGTGCTCTAGAGGAACAGGACAATATAGAATAATAGAAGTGCATTTTGTGAGGGTAATGTTATCTTGCTTTAGCACCTTGATAACAGATGTTTAACTCTGTGTTTTAGAGGTGCATGTGGTGTGTTGCTCTTTGCTGAAAGAAACCGTTAAGGGGAACAGTAAGGCTTGTAAACTTTTACTGCAGTGAAAATGCTTTTGTTTCAGTTTCTGCTGTGCTTTTATGATGTACTGAGTTTCATCTAGTTTGAGAAATGAGCCTCTTGTGAGCAGGAAATAATTCACCACACGACAACACAATTGAGCACAAACATAGGAAAGTTAAAGTTTTGTTCTAGGTCATAAAAAGTGTTAAAGCTCTCACTTATTTAAGTCCAGTTACCTTGTTTTGTGGTGGTGATTTCTTTTCCTGTTGTTTGCTTGTATTGCCGTAAGCAGTACCTTTAATAAAATTATGGTATCAGTTAGGCTTGTTTGGACAGAAACCAAGCTCAGAACCAATGACTGGTAACTACATGTGTTGGAGGAAAATGTTATCACTGAAGTTTTTGTCTGCATTGAGACCTGTTTGTTGACTTGTGTAATGGTTCTTAAGATGCATTTCTAGGATACTCATAATGCTGCAATTCATGGAAAGGTTACTGAGAAAAAAAAGGATGCTTTGAACACCTGGAAAAAAGATAGTTTGGCTGTAATCTCTTTGCTTCTTTAATTCTCCAGGTACAGGGCAGTCTAATGCCTTTTTTGTGCTTTGCTACTTTGAGAGGTACATGTGCAGTGTCCTTCAAACAGCAACCTAGCAATCTGGCTGCAATGAAGAAAGGAGCTTTGCTTTATTTCTTGTCTTCAACATGCCAGACAGTGTATGAGGACTAAGACAACTTCAGTGAATGAATTTTGCAGCCATTACTTCATCCTGGGGTGAAGGAATGTTGGTAGATGTTTAACCTCAGTTGTTTAACTTGGATCCTGTGCAGCAGCAGGGTTTCAGCCAATGCTCTTTGCACCAGTAGCAATAGGATGAAAGGATAATATAACAAAATGAATTTAACCTAATGGGCACTGCTTCAGGAATTCCAGTTCTGGAACTTCATGTATTTAAGAGTGAGTCTGTGCACCTGTGGCAGTGTTCTTTTTCCAAAAAAACTTACTACATCCAGCATTTGTAATGCTTTTGAAAAAAATCATTATAGAAAAATGATACCTTACTAGCTCAACTGATTATATAAAGAACAAGAATTAGATTTAGTCATGCTTTGCAGTTTTAAAGTTTAAGCCTTGAGAAGGAAAAGTGAGAGGAACATTTAAATTGGATTATTATAAACTCCAACTTGAGATGTTCTGTTATCCTATGATCATACTTCAGTGTTTATGTTGCTGTTTGTGTTTATGGTGCTGTACTAGAATATTGTACTCAAGATGACCTGTGTAAGTCCTGCATGAGCAGATCCTTTGCTTTTGCTAGACACAGAAATCTTGGAGCCCATGTTGCCCTGCTGAACCATAAAATTCTAACAAATCTAGCTCTCTCTGTAGTCTTTTAAGAGACCACAATGGCTGCTGAAAATCTCGGAAATATGTTGAATGGAAAGTTGTCAGGGTTCATGAATTCTCAACTGTATTTTCTTTTCTGATTAATACTTGATTTATATTAACATGTTTAGAATATCAATTCAGTCCTTGGATTAAAGAGTATAAATAGTCCTGGAGATATTTTCTTTCGACATGCTGTTCAAATATTGAGCAAAATGGTCATTCCACTGTGGTAGTAAGGTCATGTGAGGGGCAAGTGGAAACTGCTGACACAAGCTGATGAAACTCTTTTAGTTTTTCTAAGCTGTTACAATCTGTCTCTATCAAACCTCATATATGGAGACTGGAGGCTGCAGGTCTTTTGCTGGTTACAAGAGAAAATGAAAATGGCATGATTTTCCTATGTAGGTAGTCACTGAAACTAGGTGTTCTGAAGTGACTTTGGCTGCCAGATACTGTAATGGAAATCCTACTGTGTCATACAAATTTGGTGAACTTAATATTAAACTAGGAGTTGATTTCCTGCTTTTAAACCAAATGTATTTTTTTGGTTATTTGCTGCCATGTGGACCAAGGCACTCATTCACAAGATTCCTTGTATGGGTTGGAGAGCCTGGTTTACAAGGACACCAAGCCTGGTGGGTATGCATGGTTAGTTACATTTTGCACGTGCATGATGAGCAGGCAGTTCAGATTTTTGAAAGACTCCTCTCCAAAGCAGCCAAATGTAGGAGTGAGAAAACAATACTTGTTTGGTAAACACGTATTGGTGGTTCTAGAAAAGAGATTTTAATGAATGTGGATTCAAGTGGAATCTTGCAATGACAGTGCTCTTTTAATTGAGTCACTGTTTCAGAAGATTAAGAGACCACTTCGATTGCCATCAGTCATGTTGAGCTCGAGAATGTTATACAATGCTACAATATTCTACTATAATTTTACAACACCACCTTTAGCTCTTTGGAGAGCAGAGAGTAATTACCCTTACTTAACAAGTCTGGGCTTAAGATAGTGGAAGTTCAGGCTGTCTTGAAACCACGGACATACAAAATGAACTGTAGCAGATTGAAGGCATTAGCGTGCTTTCCCTTGCTTCTCTTTATTTGCATTGCTCTCAAGTTAGGCAAGGGCACAGCTTTCCTTGAAATTCAGAGGAGCTATTGTTATGTTGTACGTGCTTTATTTTTAACTCCTGAAACCTGATTTTCAGAAATTTGCACTTAGCCAAAATTTCTTGCTTGAGCTGTTATGAGCACAGGTTTAAAGTGAGCTTGAAAACATCCATTTAGTTTGTCCATAGTAGTGGATGTGGGTAAAGAAAAAGAATATCCTGTTGCCTTAGTTTTTGCATACAATGGGAGTGAAAGCCTGAGACCTGTAAATTCAATAGGAAGTGAAGGAAGCTGTCCTTTTAAAGTAACCTGGATAAAGAATTACTTGTACTGTTAACAGGAACTATCCAAAATAAAACGTTTCTATTTGTCTAGTTTTACCTTTTTATTATTTACATGGTGACCACCCTATCACCTTACCTGCAAGACAGGTTGAAGGCTTGGCAGGCAATTTCCTTCCTTTGTTTGAACAGGCCTGCAGATGGTATCAAGTTGTTCCCCACAGGTTAGGTACACTGTTATACTTGCTTCCTTCTTGCTTTCCTGGGATACACCCTTCTCATGCTACAACCCCATAAAGATAAGCACAGGCAGCACTATTGCTGAGTTATTTTTGCTTAGGTGGCCAGAGGAGGGAAAGAAACAGTGCAGCTCACCAAACTGGTTTTCTCAGAATTGTGGAAAAGTATGAGCATCATTTAATTACTGGAGTGGTTGTGATTGTGTGGGTTGTAACGTGTGTAAATAATGGAATTTAGTTGCATGTAAAGCTTTTAGAATCATCAGTTTTCTATGTCTTTTTTGTGGTTACTGGATTTGTACTTTCAGATTGCTTTCATACCATACTGTTGATTATAATGAGAATCCTATTGAGAAGTCCTCTTTGGTTTTCCACATATATCTGTATCTTAGCTTGAGAGTTATGTCCTTGTATGGTGGAAACCTCTTCCAGATTTATCTCTTATGCTATGAGAAGTAGCTGGTTGTTTCTTCAAAACAGCTGAAATTCTTGAAAAGCTTTTAATGAGACCTTCTAAGCTATTATGCTTTAACACAAGCTAAACTTTCTTCCATATTTTCTTATGCTTTCTTACATTTCTGCTTTACTAACTTGAACTTTATCCTTTTCTCAAAAAATTGCTTGCACTGCAAAAGGACGTAAGCGTAAAAAGTACAAAAAGCATTTTAAGAGACCCTTTAGAGGTCGTGATCACTCGAAAGGTGGGTAACAGTTACGGCTTTTAACTTTAAGGCTTCTTTTGGCTTTCTGTTTGGATTAGTTTTTCATATGCTTGGCTATCCATCCAGTGTGACCTTTTTCCTCCTGTTTGAAAGAGAGGATATAAATTGGAGAGAGCTTTTTTTGCTGTTTATCCATTCTCTGGGCCCAATGAGACTGAAGAGAGTCCTTGTTTCTCTTTACTTGGGTAGTTGTACCTGTTCCTTCAGCTTGAGTTATCTGTAGCATTTGCAGCAGAACTGTAAACATTTGGTGGGCTGGTAAGTGTCACTTCACTGTGACTGTTGGAAAAACTGCATGTGCAAGTTACATCTGTCTGATATTTGTCAGGTTTTTTAGAAAACCTGATACTGATGCTATAGCAGTAAGCAGCCTTTCTCATCACCTTTTAGCTCTCTGTTCGAAATAGCTAATATAGTGCTATGGCATATTTCAACAGGAATGAAACTGATGTTTTACTCCAAGAGGATAATAAACACCAAACCATGCAGGTTTTCAGCATTAGCATGTGTCTAAGAATAGGTTGCCATGGCCCACGTGGTTGTATTGTTATGTATTTGGTCTTGGAGGAAGATGCAGCTGTACACAGACTTGCAGTTGGAGGGCAGACTTTGTGGGAACCCAAGATAAGCTTTGCAAGGTATCAAACTGAAATTACTGCTGGTAGCTGCATCTGGCTGCAAAAATGTTAATGGGTTCCTTGCACTTAAAGGTCATGAAGCTTTGATAAGGACTTCTGCCTTTTTTTTTTTTTTTAGTCAGTTAATAAGAGGAAATGTGTGTTGCATGTAAAAGTGATATAATTGATATAATGTTTTAGTTTCTTATGAGTTCCTGAATAATTTTTTTCAATTGAAATTAAATGCTCTCGTGACTAAAACTGTGTTATGTCATGTTCTATCATGTTCAGTAGTGAAGTCTTTTCATTTTTAAGCAGATTTCCTGAACCTCTCAAAACTTAAAAAAAAAATGTAACAACATGTACAAGTTTAGATACCTGTGTTGTTCAGTGTGCATTGCATATGTAAAAAGTTAGAAATAGTTAAAGTAAGCTGAGTCAAAACCTGTAGTCCTTATTTTTCTCTACTGGGATAGACATGACTGTTTCTTCAACTTGAGCCATCTGTAGCACTTCCAACAAAAATGTGTAAGTTTAGTAGGCTGATCGATGGCATTTGCTGGAATAGCCACTTTGTAAGGAGGGTACTGAACACAACAGCGTAGCCTGTAAAGGCAGCTAGAGGACAAGCAGCTCACTCATCCAACCATACTTTAGGTAAAATGCTGAAACACAGCCTGAGATGGTGGAGTCATATCACTATAATGAAAAAATGAGGGACTGTAGATATTACTCCTTGCCTTGGCATGTGTTATTCAAGGATATTTTTTGCTAAGTTACAATGTCTTACTTATTTGCTTCTTGAAACCCCTGGTTAATCACTGAGATACTTTTAAGAGAGAACCTTTTACCTTGGAAGGAGTAGGGAGGAGTGTCTGTTAATCCAGAACTTGCTGTGAGCTAAACTGATTTGACTGAAATTTAGACATGTATTTTCTTGTGGTTAAGGTGTGCACAGGCAGCTAATATCACATCTTCAGAATATGGGTGTGCAGAATAGGAAAAAAAAGCAAATATGTAATCTAAAGAAGTGAAAACTGAAATGTTAAGTGAGAAGAAACATTACATTTACGTTGCTGTAGTTGTTTGTGTAAATAAATTCAAGATGCAATTACTACACTGAATACTGACTTTTTAAAATTCTTATTCTAGACAAACCAAAGGAGGAGAAGAAGGATACTTTTTTAGAAAAGCTTGCAACTCAAGTTATAAAAAATGTGCAAGTAAAAATCACAGGAATTCATGTTAAATATGAAGATGATGTAAGTAACTGGAACATATTGTCTTCATTTTAAATTAGACTTCAATGCAGTTCTGATTGTCTAGTCCATAGAGAAACTGTATTTGCCACCTTGGAAAAGTTGCTGTGCTTTCTTCTGCACCTCTTCAAATAAGTTGCTCCAGATATGACTGAATGCCAGAAATTCGGATATGTGAAATAGATGTTCTTTTTCCCCTTGTCCAGTGCTGCCTTGCTCACTAAATGTGGGCAGTGTCTGTTCTCACATACTGCAGTGGATGTGCAGAGTTTTTCAGTGTCCTGGGGAGAGTACAGAATGGCAGAAGCTGGTGGGTTTATGGATGGTCTGAAGGCAAATTGTTGAAAACATTTAATTGAGAAACAATGTTTGTTTGTTTGTTTATATGAACCAAACTGGTATTTCTAGATTCACTTTCCTTTAGGAAAATGATTAAGCAGTTTTTAAAATTATTAAGCAGCCTTATTGTGAGATAATTTAATTTAAAAGAAAAACACTGGATAATAGGGTATTTCTCAAACTTTTCTTTGAGACTATTTTCAGAGACACTAAAGAAGTCAGAGAACTGCATGTCATAAAGTGATGTAGCTGACTGAGATGTAGCACTCTATTTTTTTATTTTTTATCTGTGTGATGATGTTGAAATTTTCAGTTTGAATTGAAGTCTTTACACTACAGCCACATGAGATTTGGCCTATTTTAGTGGGTTCCAGTAATGTTACAGTTAGAATAACTAAGCAAAGGAAGTTGCTCAGAACAGTTCAGGATTTCAGTCAACTTTAAATGATATATCTGTCTGCAGCAGGAGAAATAAATACCTGTTATTTTTCTGTTTTTGTAGATCACAGACCCACAGTGTCCGATTTCCTTGGGAATGACGTTGGGCGAGCTTAGTTTACTGGTAATGTGTGTGTGTGTGTGAATTTGTGTTCCTGTGTGTTCAGTTTGCTTGTCTGTGGAGCAGCAGAATGGAAAAGGAGCATAGTAAGAAGATACAGTGACAGTGTGCATAGAGCTGGAAGTGAACACAATCTTTTATTCATGCAAATAGTCCTGGCAGTTTGGGCAAGCCGAAGGGGAAGAGGATCGAGGAACATCACACTTTCTGATTCTTAGTGATCTGTTCTAATGAACTGTTTCAATACTCTGAGTGACCTTTAAAACTGGGCAGGTTGTTTTCTGTGTATGAAATGGGGGCAGACATTACATCATGATGATAAAGAGTTTGTTATTTTGCCAGGCCTTTTGGGAAATGGGGAGAGAAAGTTTCAACTAACCTGCCTTTGCCTTAGCTGTTGAGCATTTTATGGGTAGGATGAGGAGTTGAATATCAAAGTATGAAAGTAAACTGACAGATTTTTGTATGTTATTTTGAGGTGTATATGCAGAGAAACTGGATACATTTGTTGCTTGGAAGCATAGGATAAAACCACAAATGTGTTAGCTAAGGTGCACAAAATTACTTTTATCACTTTGAACTTTTAGACAACAAATGAGAACTGGACACCTTCCATTTTGAATGAAACTGCAAAGATAATATACAAGGTAATGTGTTTTGGGTTCTTTCCTACACAAGTGAAGAAAGCAACTGATCTTGGAAACTAGTAACCGGGGGCTCTAAAGTTGGAAAAATAGTTTCCTTTTAGAATTCTCCTGTTTTTCTTTATTTTTGATGTATGTTTAAGCACAAGTAGAGCACAAATAACTGTTTTTGTGTAAGGCATAAACTTAAATAAACCCCATGGTGTAAATAATTTCTCTTAAATGTGAATGCTGATCCCTTCATTCAATGCATTATACAGCAAGCCTGCATGGAAACTGATTCCAAAGAGGTTGTCAAATTGCCATTTCCCAATCTAATTTGTATTCCTAATGTAATTGGGATTCTGGGAGCTAAGCAGTCTCTCTGTGCTCCCTGCCCACCTCCTGAGCCACCCCCCAAGCCTGTGCAGAAAGGAGTACACAGAGATCTGAGGAATTACAGGAACAATATAAGAAAGGTTTAATAGTCCTGGCTTCTTTATTAGGCCAAGTACCGGTTTTGTGCACCCTCGCCCCTGTAATCCAGGGTCATGTTTAACAGATGTGCATGAACTTGTGCTTTAAGAACTTGCAATTCAATTACCATTTCAAAATAGTATTGTTAGATTAAATACATCTCAATGCTAGCAGTGGATTTGCTGTCTAGTCTGCTTTCATATGTTTTGTGTTTTCACAAATGGAAAGCTAAGTTCATAGCATGGGTTGAATACAGAGTATGCAGTTTGTTGCATTTTGTTTCTTTCCTGTGCAGCTTTTGTGCCTGGACAGCCTCAGTGCTTATTGGAACATACACAGCAAGATGTATTATCATGGCTCCCATGAACAAATACTGGTAATGTAGAAGAAAATGCATTAATTACTGTATTCTCTGGCTCTTGTAGTATTCAAAACTACACCACACTGATTTCTATCCCACTCTCACACTTATGGTCACCTGTATTCAGGGTCATATGTTAATTCATTGCATTATTGTTAATAATATTTTGTGAACCTCATTTGTTATCAACCCCTACAGGGTTTAGACATGATATATTTTTGACCCATTATGTTTATAAAGGTGTTCTGTGTGTCCTTGTACAATACTACTTGTTTACCTTTTTCTTTCGTGCTCATCTTTTATGGATGTTTTTATTTTTGTTATATTTTGCCCTTAACAAAATATGCACCTAACCCAGTGAGCTTGGTTCTAACACTGAAGATTGAATCAAAACTGTAAAGTGCTTAAAACTATCCAGTTGTCTAAGAAGAGCCAAGTTACTTTGGCATTGCCTATCTGTGGATGTTTTCCTCCTTTTTCTCTGAATCTCAGTCCTAAGTGAAAACACAAATTAATACACAGCTTGAATTGACAGCTGCTAAAGTCTGCAAAACACACATGAACTTAAGTTGGTCTGCTCAAAGCTTCGAGAACTCTAAACAAATAATGTTCTCCAGCAATTGCTAGACAGTATCATATCCCTTTGCAGGATCAGCTGAAAAGAGGAATTCCCTGTAGTGGTAACCAGCCTGAAGACTACCAGTACAGTAAGTAAGCTAGGAATGAGTGAATCTAAACTGTTCTGAGCATGTTAGTGGGCAACAGCCTGAGCTGATCCTGCAGGCATGCCCATACTATCTTCGTTTTACAAAAACCTAAATGTAAGAGATCATGTTAGGACTTGTATGCATTTTGAGTATTGCTGGGCTATCTTAATTGTTGGTGAGAATTGCATCCTGATTGTGTGGGCCTTGAGCATGCACATTATCAGTACAAAGCTGTTGATCTACTACTTGCTATACTTGAATTATAAGTAAAAATCCATCTCAATTTTTTTAATCTTCAAGTTTTCAGGCCAGTGTCAGCCTCTGCAAGACTGTATATCAACCCATATGCAGAAGTAGAACTGAAAACTCCTAAGATTGATTGTAATGTAGAAGTACAGAGAATTGTCATTGAATTCACTAAGCCCCAGGTAAGTTGGTTTGGTATTTATCACCCATTTCAGTTTGTGATGAACTATAGTGTTTCTTCACTGGAAAACATTCTTCTTAGGGATTCTTGTGCTTATACTCCAGTAGAATTTCTAAACTGTTTAGCAGTACCTGTGGGAAAAGTGTAGGATCTTTTCTCCTCAATGTAACAATCACATCCTGTGATTCTTGTACTCTGACACTTATCTGTGGACCCTCTGGGGACCACCCGACCTGTTCAGCGCTTCCAGTAGCATTCTTTTCACCCAGAGGGTGGAATCATGAGTAGCCCTTATCTTACTGAACTGTAATCCAGTTTGATAACTGCAGATGTACCAAAGTACAAGCAAGGGTGGGAATGAATGGAGTGTGCTGGCTTTGGCAACAAAGCCTGCTGAAGTATCAAGGAAATAATTTAGATGGCTCCCCAGCAATGTTAGGGTTCTCATTTATTCAGAAATAACTTGCAGTTATTTGGCTGAAGAGCTTTTTAGCTCTTACTCGTGTCTAAGTGTATATTGAGTCCAGAACTGTACCAGTAAGGTTCACTAATGTAAAGGCAGTTTTAAAATGAGGGAAACTGTGCATTGACATATGAATATGGTTGGTTTGAGAAAGCCTGAGAGTTGGTGCTGAGCAGGCTGATAAAACTACAAATTGTTGTTCTTTGAGGGAAGCAGGGGTTTGTGTAGTGGTGTCCTTGGAGAACAATGGGTGTAGTTGGTCTACTTTATGTACTAATGAAAATAGACTTAAATTCCTGTGTAGTTTGAGGAATACTGAAGGCCATGGTATACATGCAGTTTGAGCACTGCCTGCAAGCAAAAGCTGAACCTGTGCTAAGAACCTTGTTCTTCTGTGTTTAGTACCTCAGCATGATAGACCTGCTGGAGTCCATAGATTACATGGTTCGCAATGCGCCCTACAGAAGATTTAGGCCAAATGTATCTCTCCATAACAATGCCAGGGAATGGTAAGCTGTGTACATTCATGCATTCTTTGGGAGGTGCTGGAGTCCTCTCCAGTCTCTTCATTCTTCTTTGTGGTTAAAATTAGAATGAATTATAACTTCCACAGAGCTTTGCTTGGCCCTTGGATTCAAGTGATGAAAGATCCAATTGATGAAAATCTCACTTGCTAAACTGAAGTCCCCAAAATTTGAACAAAATGCCTGTGCTCTCTGTAGAGGTTAGAATGTAATTTTAGAAAGGCTAAAGAAAAAAATTAGCGAATGTAATACGAGGGAAACACGTATGTCAACTGTAATTTTTCAAGGTGTGAACTGATATGTGTTTTCTTGGCTTTTTTCAAAGTACTGACTGATACTGAGTATCAAAGTGCTTAAGTGCACTTAATGCTGTAACAGCCCAAGTTTGCAAACATGCAGAAGTCAATAATGAAGGTTTGTAATTCTTCAGGCATTAAATGTAAGCCCTCAGTCCGTTTTTCAAAAGTGATGTTGAAAACATTGAAATTTTTATAAGCCAAGTGACTCAAATCACAAGTGGTAAACAAAGTGTTTGCACGCTAATAAACTACCTCTGCCACCTGTAAGTTGTAATGCACAAATGAAATGGGAAGTTGTTCACAAGTGTGGAATTATTGTAGGTGGAAATATGCAGGTAACAGTGTTCTTGAAGTTCACATCAGACGGCATACTCGAATGTGGTCATGGAGTAACATAAAACAGCACAGGCAGCTTCTGAAGAGTTACAAAAATGTGTACAGGAACAAGTTAACACAGAGTAAACTGTCAGAAGAAACACAAAGGCAAATTCAGGTATGAATCTTTTTTCTTTGGAGGAATTATATTTTGGTCCCTCTATAAAATAATTCTTCAGATATACTTGATAGTAATCCAGGTTGATGGTTTTACAAAAGCACGAGGTGTCTGTGGAAATACCATTTTAGTCTGAAGTTCAGTGCAACCTGTTGCAGAAAGAAAAATAAAATACTGGTAAAATGCCATTTAAAACAAACTGTCTTTGATTGAAGGTTAATGAACATAGATGCATTTAATGAAGTGCAAGAGAAAGCTAGTTAAGAAAAAAACCTAGACTGCTTAACATCAAATTGTATCTTCTAGTGAACTTTGCAGCAGGGGTTGGGATATACCTGTGATAGAAATGAGCAGATCTAGAAATCAATAGGAGTGTAAATATGAAGGACCTGGTAGAGAATTTATAGTGGAGAGCTTTTCCTAAATAGGTTTTAGAGACAAATAATTTGATCATATGTTTTTATAGGACCTGGAAAGAAAACTTGACGTCTTCAATATAATCTTAGCAAGACAACAAGCACAAGTTGAGGTAAGGAGTCATATTTGTTCAGTAATATTGTAGCACTTCAAATAGGATGGTTTTGTCATGATAGTATTTAAAAAAAATTGTGCTGATGTGTATGATAGGATAGGTAGGTAGGAAGACAAGTTTCCTATCCTTCCAGGACAAGAGTAAATTGATTTCTAAACTGGAAGCCAGTTCCAAAAAAAGTTTGAAAGTTTTAAATGGTACAGGATCAGTCCTCAGGTTTGTTACTACTAGGTCAAGGAATCTACTAGATTTAAGGAATGTAATTGCTTTTTGTACTCTCTTAAATGCTGTCTTTTTGTATAGTTCCTACCGTTTTGTAGTGTAAATGCTGGTGAAATGTGTAGAAAAAACTCTCCAAAGTAAAAGTAAGGCTTGCTTGTGTCTGTGCATGCAGACATTTGTCCCACACCCTGATCCTCTTTGTGCCTCTGTCTAGGGAGTCAAAGCTCTTCATTCCTTGTGGTGTGGTGTTGCTGTCCCTCAGTTTAATGCATGTTCAACCTGCATATACATACGTGGATTATTTACAGAAAAATAGTAATACTATTAATTATCTATTTTGTCCAATTTGTTTTAATTTCTGGTTTGTAGACAATAAGATCAGGACAAAAATTACTGAAGAAGAAAAGCACTGAAGCAGAAAAGAAAAGTGGAGGATGGTTCGGTGGTTTCTGGGGTAGAAGAGAATCTAGGAAAAAAGAAGATGAAGAATCACCTGTACCTGAAAGTAGGTGTAGATTGTAATGCACTAATGTCTAGAGAGATTTTAAGTCTTTTTCTACATTAAAAAGAAAGTGATGGTGTTTTTGCTTTCTACTATGCAGAATATGGCATAAGCAATGCAATGCAGTATTGATCATTTTATAGCAGTACGTACTGAATATTGAGCTGGCACATAAGGCATTCTTCTAAAACAGCCATAAGCATTTCAGAGCCTTGGTGAGGAGAAGAGTATGGCACTTACAGCTATAGTGATAATTGGCAACAAGTGGAATTCTCTGTTTCTGGTGATTTGCTGTCTGGATCAGAGGTTTGATCTACTAAAATTCTTGAAATCTATTTTCATCATGAGCAGCTATGGATACTCTTGTAATAACAATTTCTGTCTACATATGTCACACCATATATGAAGACTCTTGTGTGAATTATTTTACAATCAGGAACTTAGTGCAATATGAAGAATGAAATATATCAGCACAACCTAAGTATAGTAGGAGACAAATGTGAGGAAAAGTGGTAATTGTTATTTATTAAGGTGCAAATTATGTGGGTTTTTGGTTTTTAGCTATTGATGAACTAATGACACCAGAGGAGAAAGCTAAACTTTTTACTGCTATTGGATATAGTGACAGCTCCCATCACCTTTCATTACCGAAGCAGGTAAGAACCTATGGGATGGTTAAAAAAAACAAACTGCACAATAATTAAGTGTAAAGATGCCTTCAGCTCTGTCATTGCCCTGAAGATAAATGAAGGCTTCAAATTCAGATAGGAAATATTATTTGATTCTTCTGAAGTTGCTGATTGATGCAGTCATAAAATGGTACATATGTCAGGAAGTCAGAACCCTCTCTTGACAAGGCCAAGACTTGGCATTTAGCATCAAGAACAACAAAAGCATGCAAGCTGTGTCTTCTAAAATGGTGTTGTTTAATGACATTATAATGCTTTTGCTTGATTTAATGAGTTCTCTACTGAATGTAGTTTAGCTCTCCTTGCTTCAGGGTTTAAATTTCCTGAATGCTGAAAAGAGACAGACTATATTTGCTCTGCATTTGTTGAACTATACACTATTTTGTGTTAAAGAAATGACTGGTAAACATTGGATAAAGTAAAGACTCTGTACTTTGCTTCCTGTATAGAGATGTGTTTCTAATCTTAGTTGACTGAAATAACTTAGAAAAACACATTTCAGTTTGTTAAAAGGAGGAGTTCTGACAAATTTTTGTTATGGAGATGACTAATACTGTTTTCCTCTGTTCTGTCTCACTAGTATGTTGCCCATGTTGTGACACTGAAGCTGTTAAGCACTTCTCTTACAATTAAAGAAGACAAGAATGTGGCTGAAACTCTTAAAGTACAGATAATTGATCTGAGTACCAAAATATCACAGCGCCCAGGAGCACAAGCCATTAAGTAATTGGATTGGTATTTTCTTTTTGTAGAAACGTCTCTGTCCCTCCTCACCCCGCTCCCCAGCTTCTGAACTTTTCTTGAGCAGTGCATTCTTGGGTAATACTTGTTGTATATTGACTTGTGAATTTGTGGGCATTCTGTAATTGTACTCTCCAACACACTCCAGCCAAACTACTGAATGTCACTTACTACCTACAGAAATGAAAAATTATCTGTGTGTGCTGTGGGTGGGATCAGCCAGAGCTTAAGACACTGAGACCTTCCTGTGTTTTAAGAGAGGGCACAGCAGAAATATTGAACAAAAAACATTGGATTACGCAGTCAGTGAATAGGATTTCCAGTGTCTGGAAAATGAATTTATGCACTTTTTGCTTCCATTTGCAGTTTCTTCCATCCTGGCTTCATATATAAGATCACCAGCTCACCCACTGACTCTTGAAGTATTTTTGCTAAAAACCATTCTGGAAAATTTTCAGTTCAGCTTGAATGCTGCACAGAAACAAGAAGAGCTTTGACATTATTTTACATAAATGCAGGCCATATAATTTAGTTTTCAAGACTGAAGAAGCAGAACAGATACTCTTATTAGTGTAACGTTTCTCAAAAAAATGTAATTAAGTTATCTCAAAAAGAGCCAGGCATGTTACACTGATTATGGCCAGACTCTGTCCCTCCAAAATCAGGGATTTCAATGGTGGAGGCACAGGACCTGAAAATCATTTTCTTATGTAATAGGTACTTCTAAGGATGAGTGAAGCTGGTGTGGTTTGGTGGTGTTCAATGGCTTTCTTCAAAGGTGTTTTCTGCAGACTTCTCTTAACACTATTGTCAGGGCAGTTCTGAGTACAGGATTCCCATTTGCAGCAAAAGAAGTCTGTAACTGCTTTTTAGATCCATACATAATAGTAAACATTCTTACACTTTTTATTTATGTAGCATAAATATTCTGCCTTTCTTTTCTCTTGCAACTGATTCTAACCCTAGCCCAACTAAGTATTTTTAACTATTTGTCTTCTTTAGGGTTGAAGCAAAGCTTGAAAACTGGTATGTGACAGGTCTGAGGCAAGAAAACATTGTACCATCTCTTGTGGCTTCCATAGGGGACAGCAGATCTTCTCTGCTTAAGATAGAGTTTGATGTTAACCCAGAGGACAGTACAGCTGACCAGAGCCTTACTATTGAATCGCAGCCTGTGGAAATCAAATATGATGCAGTGAGTAGTAACCAAAACTCTCAGGTATTTCTGAGTCCTCTTTCTCTGCTGTTACTTTCTTTGCTCTGTCCAGATCTGTTTTTGAGTTTTTACTGAAATGACTTCTATGTATATTGCTAATTCTTGGTGGGTTTTTTTTGTTTGTTTGTTTCTTGTTTTTTTTTTTTCAAGAGAACAATAAATGCAATGGTAGAATTCTTTCAGACAAGTAAGGGAATGGATCTTGAAAGATTAACAACAGCCACATTAATGAAGCTGGAAGAAATCAAGGAAAGAACTGCTACAGGTAAGATAGTAACACATCTCAATGAAGGTGAACCCTTGAATGTGTGTAAATGCTTCAATGTGATTACCTAAACATTTGGCTTATATTTTGATTGGTGGCCAAATAGTATGATTGGGATTTTATCTTGAGTTGGTGCCCTCATTTCAGCTGGGATAGAGTTAATTTCTTCTCACTCAGTTACTTGGAGATTTAGCAGATGTTTTGTGGGAAGGAGCACTGAGTTCAGTGAGAAATCAGTAGAGTGCTACAGAAGTAAGTCTTGATTCTAGAGGCTTGATGTTTCAGATGACATCTTTTTGTATGCTGACTGGCACAATTGTTTCACTTGTGAATAGCATTTACATTTCCATGCCCTTTTCTTTGTCTTTAAGGGTTAGTTCATATTATCGAAATGCGGAAAGTTCTTGACTTGAAGATTAATCTGAAACCTTCCTACCTTGTGGTTCCACAGACTGGTTTCTACCATGAAAATTCCAATTTGCTGATTTTGGACTTTGGTACATTTCAGGTACATAAATGACCTCTCTTGTAATCTCAGAGGAAGCAAATATTCTCTTTGAACATAGCTGTCATATGGAACCATCTTGCTTTCAGAAGGCAGGGTGATCATCTGTGTGAATGTGTTTTTAACTTACCATATTTCTTACCAAATAGATTTGGGTCAGCAGTTTGATCAGAGTTGTCAGGTTATCTTTGACATTCATATACTAGTTGATCCTCCCCAGGAAACATGTTCATATTGTAATCATGATTGTAATACCTTATCATTTAGTATCTTTCATTTCCTCAGCAGAGCACATGAACTTTTGTTTTGTTTTTCATAAAATGATAGCCTTTTATTAGTAAAAGAGAATATAATTCTTCTCTTGAAGTTTGAAAATTTATTCCCTTGTTTCTGTAAAATGGACATATTGCAATCATTTAACTTGATTTAATGACTGATTAAATATTTATTTTAGTGGTATTCCATAAGTAAAATTATAGACTAGTGAAAAAAAATTATTTCTGCATAATTTAATTGAGTGGATTGATAGAAGTAACAACAAAAAAACCACTACTTTTCATGAATAAATGAAGTGTGAAATGATTTAAGATATTTTCTCTGTAATAGTCCAAATGTCAATTCTTAACTCCTCTGAATCATCTTTTCATCTTCACTAGAATGAATGGGACATGTCTGTTTTAAAGATTTAACTTTATTTTGTTTGTTATGTGTTTAGCTGAACAGCATAAATCAAGGCAGCAGTGAAGCTTCTACCTTTTCATCTTTAGAGGAGATTATGGACAAAGCTTATGACAAATTTGATGTGAAAATTAAAAATGTGCAACTTCTTTTTGGAAGAACAGGTAACAAAACAACATAGCTGCTGTTTATGCAGAAGATTGTCAACGGCTACCTACCTGTGATAAATAAATAGGTTTTTTAAAGAGAAAAAGACAAACTAAAATCAGTAGTTAATGAAAAGATAGGTTATAATACACGTCTTTGGTGTCAAACTTTGAAAAAATTGGTTAGTTTTCCTTCAAACAGCTGCTCACTTTTTGTTTGGACTTGTGCACCACTTTGATGGTACCAATGAATGTAAATCAATAGAACTATTGTGTTTTCCATCATATGCAGCAAAAGCACAGCTAAAATTTGCCTTAGTACTTCTCTTGAACTTAAATTTGTGTAATCAACAGAATGCTAGGTTGCTGTTTTATCTTTTATCTATCTGTGTATCTGTCTATCCATCTGTTTTTCCAGGATTCAGTGATTAGATACATCTTTTAGTGCAGAATTGGGCTTAATGCTGCTAAGGCAGTAGGGTTGACAGATGGGGTTAAAGGCTCTTAAAATACCTGACCCAAGTTGTTTTAAGTTTTTCTAGTTGGTGAGTGGGGTTTTTTACCATCCTAGTGATACCATTTTGGTTACTTTAATGATGCCTTAATTAAAGCAATTAGCAAGTGATGGTTTTTTCATCTAAATTTACTGGACATTTTCAGGTGAAGACTGGAAGAAGGCTCGTTTTCAACATCCATCAACTTTGCACATTTTGCAGCCTATGGATATTCATGTACAGTTGGCAAAATCAATGGTGGAAAGAGATTCCAGGATGGCAAAGTAATATATTAATGTTGAAAAGACTCGTTTAGAATTACTGTGTACTTAGAGAAAAGAAAGCTGGGTTTTCCCTAAAGGGTCAGTTGCACTTTGTAATTTGAAGGTAATTACTAAGAAATAGGTTACTACTGTTGGCAAAATCTTTTTTGGGTAGTAGTTCCCTGGATCCTTTGCTGGTTACTAACTACTGCTTAAATCAAGTCCAAGCCCTGTTTTAATGCAGTAATCCCTGGTTTTCCTGTGATGTGATCTTTATGTAGGAGTATCCATCTTGGTGAGAGTTAAATGAAGAATTGGTACCTTTTTGTGTAGGAGTTTAATCAGTTTGGGTTTTTTATAAAAGGTTTAAAGTGTCAGGAGGACTTCCTTTGGTGCACGTCAGACTCTCCGACCAGAAAATCAAGGCAGTCTTTGATCTGCTTGACAGCATTCCACTGCCTCAGAGGTCATCTATGGCAGTTCCGAGCACAAAGGTAAGCTGACTGCAACTAAGAAAACTTAAAAAAACCCCACAAACCAGAAAGCATCACTAGTGTCTTCATTGACTTACCATCAGAACATTCTGGGCTTCCTCAGGGCGTCCTCCTTCCTGGTGGAGCCTTTGCCTTTGTCCTGCTGGTTTCAATATAAGTATTGGCAGAGCTGACCTTACCAAAGAATGTGGGGGAGGCATTGTGGAACATGAATCATCAGGAGAAAATATGAACTTTAAAATACTGTGTTGGTTATTTTTCCTCTTTTCCTTCCCTCCAGGTACCAGCTATTCCCACAATTCCTGTTGTTGGCAAAGGCTTACTTCATACACCCCAGTTGTTAGCAGAAATGGTGTCAGGTAAGAAATTACAGGTGTGTCTTTGTAAAGGTAGCAGGCCATAACTTAGGGAATAGCTAATGTTTTCATGCTGTTATTGATGTTAAAACATGTAAGGGCAGCAGAGGTGAGCATGATAGGTCATGGGTACCCCTAAGTGCATGAGGAGATTTGATTAAGATGCTGATGTTACCTCAGAATAATAAACTTGCTTTTGCTGAAAAGCAAACCCGATTTTTTTTTTTTTTATAATTAATATTATGCATAAATATCCTCTTCAAATGAGTGAACTGTGAATACCAACTGTATTAGGTTGTTCTGACTGCTTTGCATTAGCAAAGCTCTCCTTTTTCTGAAAAGGCAGAACTAGAAGAACACATTACTGAGAAATTACTATATTGACACTGTGGATTTGAGCATTTGTTTCCATGGCTGTTCTAGAGAAGAACTTTGCTATAGTGGTACCTGGGACACTTGTTTCCTGGAGCTTCCCTTATTATTACTGATGTGTTCTTGAATGTCTAATGATGCCTCTAGACTCTAGTGCTATCCTTAATAGGGCTTTAATGTTCATTTCTTATCCAGTGGGTAAGAGAGAAGTATAGATCTAAAGTATATTTTGTCAGATTAGGTTTAAAGTGATCACACAGTTAAAAATGCAATTGGAATGGGAAAGAGAGGGTGGGATATTTAGCCCCGTTTCTGGACAAAGTTTACTGAGGAAGTAATTTCACTTCTCTAGACTCTGAAGAAGAATATTTTGATTTTGAGGAAAGCTCCAAACCAACTGACAGTTCAGTAATTAAAGAAGAGGAAATAAGAAAAGAAGAACCTGCTCATGAGGAACTGACAGATCTTCAGCTGAAGTTTGAAATTAAAGAAGTATGTCAGTAATTCTATTTTCCCTTACCTAAAGAATACTTTTTTTAAAAATTCAATATTAATTTACCAGTGTTCTCCAGATTAGTGGATGGAAAAACATAATGACCAAGCAAAAAAATTAATGCATACACATACATATTTCTATGTATATGAGTTATTTCTTATCTGTATGTGATGCCTATAAATCAAACATAATACATAGACACAGGTAAAGTATGTACATATATAAAAAAGAAGTCCCTTATTGGAGTATTTTTAGTAGAAAAAGAAGTACCAAGCCATAATTAGGGGATGGGGAGTGGGAATTTTGCACTGGAAGAAAAAAGTCAGTACCCAGGCAAGTCTCTTGCAAAGACAAGATTGCCAAATATTATCTATATTTACACCTTTCACTATCAAACAATCACTTTTCCTTTCTATTTTATACTCTTAAATCTGTAATTAAAACAATGCTTCCAAGAAAGCAGGCAGGGCATTAATTTTGCACTTTTTTTGTTGTTGGTTTAAATGAGAAGATACAGTATAACTGTATTTCTTGGTCATCCAGGTTTTAGTAGAACTCACCAGGCAAAAGAAAATTGAGGAAACAGTACTTGTATTTGATGTAATGCATCTTGGGACAGAAGCTACTGTCAAAACCTATAATTTAGCAGCTGTATCTTATTTGAAGAAGATAAGCTTGGATTACTATGGAATTGGAGGTAATAAGCAATGGCAGAGAAGCAGCTCTGTGTGTGTGTGTGTAGCAGTTTGTCTGGCCTCTCCTGTGCCTTGTGCTCACTGAAATACAAATGTTCCAGTTTTCCAGGTAGTGTGCAGCTGTCCATTGGCAGCTCTTGTGCCACTGGTACAGTTGATAAGCTCTGGACTCTCACCATAAGGCTTGTGAGATAAATAAATAGCTTAGAGCTCAGTCTTTGGATGGAGAAGGGATTTGCCATTTTGGACTTAGCAAAGAGAAACCAGTGACTCATATTTGGTGGTGCAATGTATTTCAGCAAACAGTACTGAAAGTTAATCCCTGCCTTCAAGGCACAAATTGTTTGGTTCCCTGAAAGAACAGAAATGATCCTAATTCTTGTGTATCTCATGTGGTATTTTACAGGTAAAAAAGCACCCATTCATCTAATTAGTTCCTCAGACAAGCCTGGCTTAGACCTTCTGAAGGTGGAATATGTCAAGGTATACACAAAGCTTTTAAAATTGTTTTGAAAGCATTTCTACATATTCTTAATATATAGTTTATATGTAGTCCTAAACCTACTATTCAGAGCTGGTTGGATTGTTTTGTATCTTCTGAAGAGGACAGTGACTAGTTGGAATTAATATTAACCTTCATACAAATAATTATTTTCAGGCTGACAGAAATGGGCCACAGTTTCAGACAATTTTTGACAACACTGAACAGATGATTCAAGTGAGTGTTTGCAGATTTTATTGCCTTTTTTTTTTTTTTTGGTTTGCTTCTCAGAACAGAGGAGTTAATAAAGAGTTGTTTTGCGTTCCTGCCCACCAACCTTCCAGCAGGAGATTTCAGGATTTAAAACGTCCTTGAAAATTTTTATACCACTTAAGAGCAGAATGTTTCTCTGTTGAACTCTGCTGAAAAAGTGTCTGTCTAGCTCATGTGGATGAAATTCAAACTACTGTAAGAATGCACCTTCTCATGCATCAGGGATCACGACATTCAGGGGCCCAGTATGGGAAACTGTAATGGAGTCACAAAATCTTTCCCTTTCATGTCAAATATTGTGAGCGCCACATATTCAGCACTCTGTTGGCTGTCTTTCATAAGAAGTCTAAATCCATGTCTGAGTGTGGATGTCCATCATTTTTTACTAATGGTGTATTTTTGAGTCACATTTTAATCTAAGGAAAAAGAGTGACTTGAGGCGTTCTTGAAATAAAGTACAAAGGGTGGTGTTTTCTGTGATAGGTACTTGCTCCTCTTTATACCTTTATGGCATTATTTTGCCTGCCATGTTTTAGTGTGAAGACTGAAATATTTCACTTGTTACTTAATAGTTTTAGAGTGCCTATAGATTTCATCTGGGAACTTTAGTTACTGAAATCTTTTTACCAAAAAAGAAGTTCCTGAAGCAGCAGCAGGAGATCACAATTCTAATACTCCAATGCGGCTGAGGTAACTGTCTTCGTACCATGGGATAGTGCTAATGTCAAGAGAACTCAATTTTCTGTACATCATCTGGAGTTGCTGTTGCCTTGCAGCACTTCAATGGGACTTTTGTGCCTGGAAGAATTGCATTTGGGCTCTGTTTCCAGTTTCAAGCCCATTCAAGTGGACAGCTTTTATTAAACTACAGATCCAGCACTTATGCACCTTTTGGACTCCTTAGTGAATTTATTGAGGAATATCCATATTCTAAATATCTACATGTCAGCCACCTGCCATTTACCCTTTCTGGTAGTATTGTTGTTGTGGGAGCATTCAAGCTCAAGGCTGTGTTTCACAAAATTAATTGTGTATCACAGTTTTGTACTGAGGAGATTATAGGTTAGCAGTTACAGCTGTAACAGCTGTGTTGTTGCTAGGTTTTCTTATTTTCTAAACTTACCCCCTTTCTGCTTTACAGAAAGCTTTTTCCTTTATGATCTGTCGCTGGTCACACGTGCAGCTTTTCTGTTTCTAAGGAATGTTTGTGGTGCTTTTGCACCTCAGTCCAACTCTTACACGTTTAAGTTATTGTTTGGTCACATGGAGTCTCATGTTTTCAACAGGTAACTTTCTCATCATTGAACCTGCTGTTGCATACAGAGGCCCTTATGTCTGCTGTCAGTTTTCTAACAGCTGTTAGTCCATCAGGCAGTGAAAGAAGTGGAGAGACACCATCCAAAGAAGAAAAGCAAGAAGATGACACTAGATTGAAGAAAGGTACAGTTGTGATTGTCCAGATGATGGTTCTACAAGGATGTGTTGCATGCTGGCAAACCAAATCCAGAGAAACACAATTTGCTTTGCAGAAATAAAGATGAAAGTGAAAATGTAACTTGTAGGTACCTTGAAAATCCCACCTTCTCTTATTTCTAGTGTCCAGACCTTCCAAGGATAAGGATGTGTTTGACTTCAAGCTGTTTGCCAAGCTGAATGCCTTCTGTTTAAATATTTGTGATGAAAAAAAGAACATTGCAGAGATCAAGATACAAGGTATTAAATTCTTTATTAGTAGTAACTGTTCTGATACTTTAGTTTCAAAGCAATTGCTAGTAATTGGACTAAAAAATAAGGGGTAAATGTGCAGCATCTGTTTTTATTTATTTGTTTATTGTTGTCCATGCAAAAATGGCTTATGGTCTTGCTTTCAAAATCAGTCTTCAAGTCTGTCATGATGTTTTGGCCTCCACCTAGAAAAATGTGCTGTGTTATTACTCAGGTAATTAGCTTCATGCTTTGAAGAAGTTTGATTATGGGTAGCTTTTCATGTTGTACTAAGCTTCGGATATTTTTCTGGTATATTTGAGTTATTTAGGATAAAAAAAACCCTTAAAAATGTTTTCTTTAGTTTTTAACCGCAGGGATTTGCTTGGGTTCCTTGTTTTGGTTTTGTTTTCTTGATTGATTTTACCCCTTGAAAGGGCTATCAATAATTCTTTGGGGGAGTTTCACTTCTGACTGACTATAACTGCCACCCTCATAGCTGCCAACACTCTGTTATTATGAATATTTAAGAATGTGTGATATGCAAGATTAGTACTGCAGTTCATTAAGTCTTGTGCTTGTGCCCATTTCTAAATCATAGAATGTATTCACACAAGATAATGTATGCAAAAGTATTGTAGTCAAATAATTCAGTATAGTAACATCTTGCCTGACAGAAAATCTCTATACACTCACTCAGTAGTGTACTTATTAAGAAGTGGATTATTGTTTGAGTATTTTTCTGTGAATAATAGCTCAGTTATTTCCAGAGATGACTGATATCAAGACAGTATCTGTATTAGAAATATTTCTATTTTGTTTTGGTCGAAGCTGTAGTACAATCACATTCTTAAAGCTTAGTAGCTTCTCCTCACTTCCTCTGCTGGTGTCCCCACCCTGAAAATAAGTGTTACTTCTGCTGTGCAAGACTGTTTCTATTTTTGTACTTTGCAGGTCTTGACTCATCTCTTTGCCTTCAGCCAAGTCACACTGTATTCTTTGCCCGACTTAAAGACATAGTTGTCACAGATGTTGATTCAAGGACCCTTCATAAAAAAGTACTCAACTACAAGATTTTAACTTTTACTTGATTCTTGGTTAGTTTGATGTGTATAAAAATGAAATGTAATACATATTCCACTCTTCTAAAAGTGTTTGATTTTTCATGAATAAGTGTTTTAAAATAAGATACATCATAAAGAATAATTTTCATATTACATGAATGGATGTCTAAAGGATTAGAAAACAAGTAATCTAACTTGTAATCTGATAGGCTGATGGTATCTTTAGTTCTTTGTGTTAAGGACCTTTGTAGAAGCTCCTGATGGCTAGTGAATGCTGTTTCTCCCTTTCTAGGCTGTGTCTATAGTGGGAGATGAAGTTTTCAGTTTCAATCTGACATTAAATCCTCATGCTACTGAGGGAGAAGCCTACACTGACATGTCAAAAGTGGATGGTACCGTATGTTTGAAAGTGGGCTGTATCCAGCTGGTGTACCTTCACAAATTTCTCATGTCTCTCCTGGTAGGTTTTATTCCCTTTGTATGTTCCTGCAGCTTTCTTAGATTAGTCTTCCATGCTGTGCCTTCTGTGCAAGTGCTAGCTTCAGTTTCTGAAAGAGAAGGGATGGGCTTAATTTTTCCTGTGTACTGTTAAAAAAGTTTGGTAAGTAACTGGTTTAAATTTCAAATGGGTCATTTCCCACCTTCAGCTTTGGAAATAGAGAAAAATTTGGTGCTGTTGAGGTAGTTTGGGCGTTTTACGTTTGCTGCCCATTCCACCCTAGCAAAATTTTGAGTTCATTGCAAACATATCAGAGCTAACACTAGAAGCAAATCTTTCTGCAAGGTAGATATCATGATGCCTGCAAATTAATCAGTGTAAATATTAGTGTGTTCAAGTACCCTAATGATGACTTTTTCAATAAAACACCAGTGGGCTTTCTCTCATTCAGTAGGTTCTTTAATAGGATTTCAGCAGGATTCACTGAGGGCAAGAGAGGCTTTCAGAATTGTGTCCCTAAAAGCTAATGAGCTAAGGAGTCTTGTAGCTAAGGAAAGAAGGAAAAATAGAGATGGGTTTAAAATAAATGGATAGTAGTGGTTAGTACTTCTTTGCCCCTCTGTTAGAGATCATGACAGAAGGCACTCAGTTGTCTTTTCATGTGGAAAATTCAACACAGTAGGCAGCATAATTGGTGGATGATGATGCAAAATGAGAAAGTAACCTAGATTAAAAACTGTTTACAGACATTTCTCCTTTCTCCTCAACTACTTTTCTAGACCTTCTTGAACAACTTCCAGACAGCTAAGGAGGCACTGAGTGCTGCTACAGTCCAAGCTGCAGAAAAGGCTGCAACCAGTGTGAAAGATCTGGCCCAAAGGAGTTTTCGTCTTGCAATGGACGTTCACTTGAAAGCACCAGTTATAGTTATCCCCCAGTCCTCCATTTCCCCCAATGCAATAGTGATAGATCTTGGCTTGATTAAGGTTCAGAACCAGTTCGTCTTGGTGTCCTCAGAAGGCACTTCACTCCCTCCAGTCATTGACAAAATGGATGTGCAGCTGACAAAGCTGAAAGTGTCGAGGTACAGTGCACTTTACTTAGTAATGCTTTCCCTAATTGCTGATGTTAATACCCTGTAGGACATTAATGTACTCGCCTGGAAACCACAGTCGGTGCTAGTGTCGTATTTGGTGTTAAAACACCAGCCTGTTACCTTAAGAGCAATCAAATCAGTAACAAAATAAGAAACTGGTCTGCTCAGGAAAGTGTTTCAGCTGTAAGAGATGTTACATTTGAGATTTTAAGGTTTTACTTCAAAAATCTAACAAGCAACTTCTAACTTCCCAGTTGTTTTCTTTTCCTTCCTCCCTGTGTTTCAAGGACCACTGTGGAGACAGATTTGTCACATCCAGATATTCAGATACTTCACCCTATTAATTTAAGCCTGTCTGTGAAACGAAATCTCTCTGCAGCCTGGTTTCCCAAGTTACCAGTGTTGGAGGTCACGGGATATCTGGATACAATGAATGTAAGTCTTGTGAGAAGGTGGTGATAATGCTTACTGTGAGAGTAACCCTTAATGTTATTTCTGGGCACAAAGAGGCAACAAGCTGCAAATATTTAGTAGGTGTGGAGTGGATTTCAGCAATGTAACAGGATTTAACCCCACCTAGGTGAATGTAGAGTTGTGACAGGATCACATAAGTGATGACCAGTTCTCTGAGCAAGTATTCTTTAAAATGTTTTGTGTTTTTTTCTTTAAAAATGGAATCTTCTTGAGAGGAATTTAAATTAATGCAAATATTTGCTCTAGTAACTCCTGCATCCTACCATCCCATCACCCTTGAGGGGAATATTTTTTTTGGTCGCATTTTATGTATTGTGAAAGAAAGTACCAAGGGACATCTTGGGTGAAACTGGAATTAAAATATCATGAAGGGACATGTCATTGACAAGAATGTATTAAAAGCATAGGTACACTAAATGCTACAATGTATATTGATATAGCTTTTGAGGTTAAAACCTTTTATCTCCTCAGACTTTAACAATATGTGGTTGAAAGAATTTAGTTTTGTTATTGAAGGGATGATTCTGCTGACAAAATACTTGTAAATAAGCAGTCTTCTTGCCAGGAAACATTGTTCTGCTTTGTTAGCAGGTGATAAGTTCAAGGAACAATGTGTTTTTCCTGAGAATTGTGATCTGCAATTTTTTAGGTTGTGTTAAGTCAAGAGGATTTGAATGTCTTTCTCAAAGTGTTGGCAGAAAACCTGGGTGAAGCAGAAGAAAATCAAACGGATGCAAAATCAGTACTGCAAAAGGAAGGTCAGAGATGGAATTTGTTTGTCATGAATACTAAGTGTGCTCACTTTCAGGAATAAGAAAAAGCATTTATTATCTGGAAGGCAAGTTTAGATATGAGAGTATGGTGATAAACTGAGTGTAAGTGATAACCTTTTCTTTTTAATTTTGCAAGGACAGTGTTCATACTTTGATACTTCAAAAAACTGAAAACATTTTAAGACAAAATTTGGTAATTGTGTTAGCTGAGTTGTCAAGGAACTAGCAAGGTATTGAGATGTCAGAGTCATCTTGTTGCTAGAACATGTTTCTATTTCCTTTTCATGCTCTGAAGTTAAAAGCTCTGCTTGTAGAAATGTTCCTAGCTTATCTTAAGTGAATGTAAGCCATGTAAATGAATAAAAGAATGGTGTTTCTTGAGCTAAACAAATGGTGACAATTTCAAAAGTTAAGCAATTTATTGAATGTTTCAGGTAAAACCAAAGAACTGGAAAGATCGGTTTTGATACAGGATAAGAGTGTTCCAGAAGGAATGTTGTCTGAAAAGAGAAAAGTGATATTAAATGAAGATGTAACCAATATGCTACTTAATTTTGAAATCAAAGAGGTATGTATCCATCTGTACACCTTATTCTATCTGAACCAGTACTGAAGTCTGTTTATTAGAAGTAGTGGGCTATAAAGTCCATTTTAACAGTTTGACTTGGCAACAAGAAGAAAACAAACAAGAGGAACAGAGCAGGGGCCAGGGGAAATCTTTAGCAAATTGGTGATGTAGAATCTCTGTGTAGAAATGCAAAATGTCTAGATTCATGTTATGTGTCACATTTAGCTGAGGAGACAATGCCTGCTTATAACTGCCTGCCACGTCTGAACAGCTTCACTGAAATGTTGAATTTATTTTTCTTTCCATGTTTAAGGTTGTAATAACCTTGATGAAGCAGGTTCAGAAGGAGAGGTATCCATTACATATTCTAACCGTGCTACAGCTTGGAACCAAAACCAAAATTAGAAATCATGAGTTGGCTGCAGCAGCATACTTGAAAAAAATTTCAATGAGATGCACTGAAATAAATGGTAAGTCTTGTAGAGAACTGGTACAGTCAGTAGAGTGTGTGCATTTGGATTTATAGCCAGAGGATAACATGCTCAAAACCAATAATGAGAGGGGGAGGAAAGGGTAAATTAGATAAAATTAACCTGTTTTACCTGATACCAGGTTTTACAGCCATTGCTAGAGTTAGCTTGAGTTAATGTCTTTGAGTGAGTTGCCTGCTTTGAGCAGGAATGGTGTTCCTGAGAAGTACTCCAGCTGTTCAGTGTGTTTTGATGAGCTTCTGAATCTGTGCTTTATGACCAGTTCTGGCAGCACAGGAAATGCAAGTGCTTCCTTGGTTGGTCAGGTAACAATTCAGACAGACAGTGAAGTGACAACTGAAATAGCCATTTATCTAAAGTAGAAAAGTAAGGTTTTGAGTGTGAAAACCTGAAGGTAAGAATGCACAGAACTTTCAATTTTGAATCTTGTTTCAAGAGCAAGATAAATTAATTTTTGCTAGTTTAATTTAAAATATAAAAAGGGAATATATAGCATTTCACAAGATAATGCTTAATTTGCATCGTCTTAGTGAAAACAGTTGTTTGCTTTCACTCTTTCAGCAAGAATAGTGTATAATTAGTATGTCATAGAGAATTAACATTGAGACATTGCATAGGTGGAGTAAAGCTTGTGAATAGAAACACTGTACATTTTTATTTCTTTGTTTGCAGACTCAAAAGGAGATCCTCTTTGCATTCTTAATTCCTCAAGTGAGACAGATGAACATCTTTTGAAAATGGAATATATTAAGGTTTGAATACATTCTGAGTAAGATTACATGGGCAGTAAAAGAAGGCTTCCATACTTGGCATGTAGATTTGTATCTGAAACTTACCCAGGCCTTCTCCCAAGTACCTATTTCTCAATTTAGCATTTCATTTAATTCTCCACTGCTTCCATATAGTGCTTGCTTCATAAGTCACTGCTATTACTGAAATCACTGGCAAGATAAATACTTGTGTTCTGTGTGTACAGCACAAATGAGTACCTTTGTGAAACTTAACAGCTGAGATAGTCTTTGCCTGTGTAAGTGAAGAGTGACTCTGCAGGTGATACAACTCGCATTTGAGGAGTGATGTGTTGGTAGCTAAAAAAAGGCTGTAAAAAATTACACGAATACTTGGGAATCTGATAGGTTATGGAACCAGTGGGCTCCTCATTACTCTTATCTGTAATGGCATAATTTACATAGTGAAAAATAAATTAATTTGTTCTGGCAAAGTACTCAGCATGAATTGACCCAATTTAAATAGATTCTAGATGAGAAAAAGTTTTGTAACTGGCCAGTTGAATTTTCACAGAATATGTGCTATGAAATGTCTCTGAACAGAGCACTGTGAGTACCCCATTCGGGTTGCCTTGCTTGTGCCTTATTTGCAGAACTTGTTTGTTCTGGCTCTGTCATTTTCATTTGTTTTCTTTTGCAATTGGAATAATCTTTGTGTGTGGGCTAGAACCAAATAGTTCAGTTCATAAAATTGTTAATAATTATTATTATTAGTTATTGGCTAATTCAATAGACACTGATTATGTCCCTTTTTCTTTTCTTTAGGCTGATCCTGATGGACCAGACTTTGTTACTACTTACCAAAGCAGCAAGCAAAACATCAATGTAAGTACTGAGTGTATTTAATTTTTTTTAAGCTTTTCAAATGGTAGCAGCTGTGTTAGTTGCTCACTTTTTCTCTTCTCATTGAAGAGAAGGGGAATAAAACCAACCCAAAAACCAAAACCCTGACTCTTATAATTGAAACCTACTGCTTTATATTTAATTACTACAAAGACAAATCCGGGTAGAAGAAAAAAGATTTTTTAAAATGAAAGTATTTATTGTATTAAATTTTTTAAACTAAAACCTGTACATTTTTAGCTAGTTAGAAAAATGTCCTTAAGAATTTTAACAGAGGCCTTGTGCTTTATTTCTGAAGTGATACACTTAGCATGCTGAGAGAGAAACCAAGGCCTTGTGTTTCAGAGCTTGTAACAGTAAGAGTGAAATTGAGATGTGAGCTGAAATGTCCAAGTAGCATTCTCAGGGGTCTTGAGTGCAATTAGTCCTTTTACTTCACCTCAAAGCAACTATTCATGGGTGATTTTCCATGGCTTCTGTGACTTCTGAAATACACATGTCATTCTGCTTTTAAAATGTTTCCTTTCAAGTAGTAGTGGTAGGTCAAGCTGCTTCTTGATGGTCTTATATGGATTAAGTGTCTGATGCTGGTTTTCCTTAATGCTGGCAAGAGTAGTTGCTGCTCACGTACTCCCTGTTCTGATTGCAAATTTTGAATCTTGGTGTTTTGGCTTTTTTTGTTGTTGTACCATATCTACTAAAATATCTTCATGCAAGGTTCTGAAGTTGTCAACCAAAGTGCTCAATAGTCCACAATGAAATGCAGCAGAACTAAAGAGAGTGTCCTGAAAAAGCATAACCACATGAAGCACCAATTTTTAGATTGGCACAGTTCCTGTGTAGCTGTTTTAAGCTTCCCTTCCATAGCTCCCTCATCTGTTCTGGAGCTTGTGTGGTGTGAAGTTGAAGGGGATGGAGATGGAAGAGTCAAATACTTGTGAAATTGAGCAAGACACTTTTTTCCTCCATTCTCTGACAGCAACTCTGAGTTGTTAGGCAATAGACTGCTACTAAATAACAATATTACTTTGTCTCCTTGCCCTCCTTTTAGGTCATCTTTTCGTGTTTGGATATAGTACTTCACACAGAGGCTTTGCTTTCCATCATGAGTTTTCTCACCTTCAGTGTTCCATCAGGTGGTCTTCCCAGTACTGATAAATCATCAGACCACAAGCCTCAAATAAAAGAACAGGAAAAAGGAAGTACTCTTACACCAGGTAATGTCATATTAGAAAGGCTGTACTTCTGTTGCTTAACAGCATCTCACCTTCAGTTTCAAAGGATATTATTTCAGATGACAGCATTGCAGTCTATTTGGTGGAAAATAAAGCATGCACAACTGTAAATGGGGAGAAAATAATCTTATTAAAAAAAGAGCACCAGACATTTTTTGTGTTGCTTAATTTTACAAATTCTCCTTAACTCAATATAACTTTTCCCTGAGTGGTGGTCTGATTTTTATAATGAAAGTTGAATTAATGTTGTATTGTTGATGTTGTAGTGTGCAGGCTTTCCAAAGGTTCAGTGCCCCAATCACATAGCTTTTCAATCTGAAGGCTCAAAAGAGTGTTTACATTGCTGAAAATAAATACTGCTCTGGGGAAGCAAAGAGAAGTTCTGAACTGAAGGGTGGTGTGTTTATTTTAATTATGGGTATTTGTAACCTTGAAATAATAAGAGTTTTTGCTTGGAAGCTCCTGAATGTTTTCTCAGGTCCTGCGTTGTTGATTCTTGTGCTTGTACTGTTGTTTGTGAAATTCAAGGTTTTCTAATCCTAAAACTACTGGGATTGAGTAGAGTGGTTGTTACATTTTGTGTTTCTGCATTGCTGCTGCTGCTAATATGCCTAAATTGGCCTTGCTACCTGACACAGAGAGGAGCATTTCTCATGTGAGACAGTGTTTCAGGTAATGCAGTGTACACTCTATTCAGCAACTGTTGCATGAAAATGAGGTATTAATAAGGAGAGAAGACATCCTCTTGATGGCTTTTTGCCTGTGTTGATTGGTGGCAGTTTGTGTGCCTGAAGGAAAGTGTGTTAATAAATGACTTCTTTTACATCTTGACTAATGATTATCATACCTTTTAGGGAATGACTGCAGGTTGCTTTTGAATAGGTCACATATGTACAAACCAACTAATCTAATATTTATTTTAAATAGTGGGCTTGTAATACTTGAACTCCTTGTATGTCTTGTGTTTCCTATCCAGTATCTAGTGATGCAGCTCATGATGATGTCTGTGAATTAAAACTGACTGCAAAGCTGAATGCATTCAGTATTACAGTGTGTGATCAGACCTGTAGAATTGCAGACATTAGAATACAAGGTAAGGTGTTTTTTATTTAAATATTAGATGAAGCTGGCTGTAGCCAGAAATTGGCTGTTTCCCTCCATTTACTTGTAAAAAGCCTGTGTGAGCACTGCAGATGTCTCTAACGTGTTTGAACATATTTTGATTGTATGAAATGATCTGCAAGGAAAACAAAATGTTTGACTCAAGAAAAGTCAATTTCTAAGTGTAGTAAAATTAAAAGATGTGTAGGCACTATGTTATAGATAACACAAACTTACATTTTTTAATAGCTAGATCCTAGATAGTGTTGGGGAATTTTACTCTAGTCTTAGAATGAATTTATGTTGGCAAATTTGTTATGTGTAGTAAGGTCCTGACTTCTGTCTCAGGCTTAGCATTCATTGTTACATAGCTGAAGGCTGAATTGTAAGCTGTTACTATTCTTTATATTCAGTAGTAATTAATTCAGGGGCTTTGTTTGTTTGTTTGTTTTTTTAACAAAAGTGCTTACTTAGAAATTTGTTGAAGTACATTTATTACCTTCTTTCTTTGGTTTCATTCAGGAATGGATGCCTCTGTAGCTATGAAGCCTAAAAAGATTAAAGTGTTCTCCAGACTCGAGGACATTGTAATTACAAATGTTGATCCAAAAACAATCCATAAAAAGGTGAGGTGTTGTGCAGACTGTAAGCAACTGAAGAAACTGAGTTTTTTAAGTGATTTAGTGACAGCACTGTAGTTTTATTTGCTGTGTTATAGAATGCAAAGTACGATGCAATATTAAGCAAAATTTATTGGTTAGTTTCCTTTACCTCAGAGTAACGAAATATTCTTCCATTTACTCTTTAGGTCTTTTTAATTGTTTGCACTGGTATGTTTAATTCTGAGCAGCAGGAGTTAAATATAAAATGGGCTATAGATAAGCCAGTGAGAAGAGGCATATACTATAAAATAGGTGATTCTGTTTCCTTTTGTGCCTACCATATGTCCAAGTATTGCTGATAAGTTGCAGTTGATAGTGTTGGGGAAATATTTCTTGTTTCAAAAATACCTGGGAGTATTAACTATGTGGACTTAATCTTCTAGGCTGTCTCCATAATGGGAGATGAAGTGTTTAGATTTCACATGTCACTTTATCCAGATGCCACTGCAGGGGAAGCCTATGCTGATATGTCAAGGGTGGATGGTAAAATGTCTCTGAAAGTGGGCTGCATCCAGATAATTTACCTACATAAGTTCTTTATGTCTCTCTTGGTAAGACATTGGTTTAAGTTCTTCTCTTGACGTTAAAAGTTTTTTTTAGTAAGGTAAAATGTAATCAGCTGTTTTTGACCTCTACCTAGTGGTGAGCTGATGTGCAAGCATCTAGAAGTATTTTGCTGAGGAATTTTCACTTCAGTTGCACTGATTTACAGAAAATTGCCAAGGAGAATGATGACGAAAGAAGTAATGAATGAAACTGATAGCTTTAATAATATCTTAAAAATTAAGCAGTTAAACAACGTGTAAGCGTGTCCATGATTTTAACCTTTTTCTCTTTTGAAACGAGTGTGATTGACTTAGGAGTGTCATATTTATACCACAGCTGTAATCTTAAGTTTACATTTTGCCTTGGGCTTGCCTTTTTTTGAGAGGCTTATTTGTTTTCATGGAACTCTTACTTTTTTTTCACAACCTATGAATAGAACTTCCTAAACAATTTCCAAGAGGCACAAGAAGCCCTGACTGCAGTCACTGTCCAGGCAGCAGAAATGGCTGCTTCCAGCATGAAGGACTTTGCTAAAAAGAGCTTCCGCCTCCTAATGGATGTCAACTTGAAAGCTCCAGTCATAGTTGTCCCTGAATCTTCAACTTCACGTAATGCTTTGGTAGCTGATCTTGGCTTAATCAGAGTTCAGAATGAATTCAAACTGGTGTCTTCAGATGAATCTCCTCTTCCTCCAGTCATTGACAACATGGATGTGCAGCTGACTCACTTGAAATTATCAAGGTAAACCTGGAGCTTTTTCCTGAGTTGAAAAGTCTTTATAAAGAAAAGTGTGTCCATATTCTGTATGCAGCATTCTTCTCTTATTTAAACATGATAGGCAATGACAACATACTAAAACCAAGCAAAAAACCTTGCCAAGCTAAGTTCAGGAGTGCTTTTAGATAGAGACACAGGCCTACAGTCACTAAACCTTCTTGGAAAGAAAGGAATGACAGCACAGTAACTTGAGTTCATCTGGAGTGCATACCTGGGTATAAGTGCATGTGAGCTTATTCTTAAATTAATTATGCCTGTAATTCTGATAGATTACTATGATATTATTTGGGATTCTGCAACTAGTGAACATTTTTCGTCTGCTGCTTCCGCTGTCTTTTTTTAGGTGCATTATATCCACAGATTCTCAACCAGATTCTGAAATTCTGCGTCCTGTCAGTTTGACATTATTGGTCCAGAGAAATTTAGCAGCAACGTGGTATCATAAAAGCCCAACTATTGGTATCAAAGGAGACCTAAAACCAATGCAGGTAATATCATGACTAATAAGAGCTACATCAAAAGTCACATGTATTTTCAGAATAGTCCTCAGCTTAGTTAAGGAGCTTGTAAACTCATTTCAGTTTGTGTCCTTTTCAGTATGTTGAAAGACTTCCAGCTTGCTTGTCCAGTGTATAGATTTGTTAGAATTTTGATATTGTATAATGAATAGTTTTGGTGTAGCTGCATGTAAATGGAACAAAACTTGTTTGTTTTTTTTTTTCTGGAGGTCTGTTGGAGTTATTCATTGACTCAGCAGTCAGTAAAATCATTGAGGTTATCTGTTGAGTTACCATTTAAAAACAAGATTTAATAATTCCAATTGTTTGATCTGTAGCATTCAGAGTATTTGAATGTTTAGTAGATTTTTTAGAAATGATAATGTTATCTCTAATACACAACAATTTAAAATTATCTTTGCAGAGGGAGGGCTCTACTTTTCCTTTTCCTGCATTAACCATATGGATTTAAATGGATAAAACCAAACTGGGGCACTTTTTACTTGTTCCTGAGCCCTTTCACTTGTTCATTCCTGTATCTGTGCTGTGCCCAAATGTCGCACTGGTGAAGCACAGAGTACCAGCAAAACTAACCAAATGTAGAAAAAGTCTTCTTACACTGTGTGCTGTGGGCTAAATGGCTGCATCTTGTCACTTAGTAGTTTGTTTATTTCATGATTGTGTAATGTTATGATTGGATACATATTCATTAAATCTTTGAAGGCCTACTGAATGACAGTTGATTTAGCGTATGCAATGCAAATCTTGCCTTTAATGTGATCTGGTCATGTTTTTGGATTACTGAATTATTGAGAAGTGCTTATGTTTATCAATTACTCATATTTTTAATAGGCAAAAATGCTTTACAACACTAGAAAGTGTTTGTCACGTGGAGTGTTATTTCTTGCTCTAACTCCTGTTCATAACAAGTAGTAAATGATATTATAGGAAAAATGGGCAAATCATTTAGATTGTTTTGGACAGGATCATTTTGACTGTCCAGGTTGTTTCTGCTGGAAGCAGGATGTTGTTTCTCCTCAATGCTTGCATACTGTGTTGGAAGAAATGCTGTCACCAAAAATGAACTTGTGTGTTTATCACTTTACAGATTGCACTCAGTGAAGATGATCTAACTGTTATCATGAAAATTTTACTTGAAAACCTTGGAGGGGCTTCTTCCCAGCCAAATACTGTGCAAGAGAACATTGAGGATATGCAGATACCTAAAAAAGGGAAAGCTCCACATGAATCTGGTGGTGCTGAAGGTATGTTCAGTTGGAAGGCTGAATATGTGTAGGCAGAGGGCTGCTTGCAAATTCAAATATCGTATTTTTCTGAAGCACTATAAATTATTTTCATTATTACATATGTTGTGTACATGAAAAGTTATAAAAAAGAATGTGTGCACTCACATGGAGTGTGAGCTCATGATGGTCAGAAGTTTTTGTGGTGGTTTTTTGTGATTAATTTCTCATAGGATGGTATTCTTCAGTCTATATCAATCATTCTTCTAAGTGCAGGTGGTTAAAAAAGAAAAATGCCAAATCATCTACCCCAGAATGTTAATGCATAATTGTAACAATTGAGGATGATATTAGTAGTCAAATAGTGTGTTAATGTAAACAGTGTATGCCTCTAGATGAAATATTGTTAACACTTTGTAAAAATCTACTTTTTCCCCAAACATAACATTCTCAATGTCAAAAAATTGCTGTTTAACCAAAAGTTGAATTGCTCTACTATGAATAGAAACTGGAAGGATGAGTAGTGCAGGCTTCATGGAGCAGACTTGGTACCATGTGTGTTGTTCTTCATTAAAGTGAACAAAGAACTGCAGTAAACTAATGACAGCTTCTTTTAAGGTTCTAAACCACTCTGTGCTAGATAATTTTAGTAGGCATTGCATAGAACAAAATTAAAAGTGTGAATTATTTTGAGTAGTTTTCTGGATTTAGAGCTTTCTCTCTTTTTGATCTTAATTTAATTTTCTGATCTTAATTAAAAAACCCCAAATACCAAACCAACCAACAAAAAAAA
>VZTJ01002936.1:1046400-1132070 GCA_013397795.1 Orthonyx spaldingii | reverse complement strand
CCAAAACCAAGCCCAGTGTTCAAAAGAAATGTGAAAATATCTTCTTTGCACTGACAGGTGCCCCTGTTGATTTTGGACAAAAAAGTGTTTCTGCAGTTGAGTCTTCTGTGGAATGTTACACAGCGCTGAAATTCGACTTCAATTTTGAGTCCCTTTCTGTAACTCTCTACAACAGTGACACGACTCAGGTTTGTGACAAACCTTTTACCACACAGGTGGGGTGGGCAGACAAGGCTTCTCACATGGACAGAACTCAGGACAGAAAAACAAAGTTCCATCAGCTGTGTTGGCTTTGTAATGCTTTCCTCACGGAGCTTTGAGCTTTCTTGGGCAGACAGTGTCCTCAAGTTGAGGAACGTATGTGCATTTCTAAAAGTCACACTAAAAGTATTGCTAAACCAACCAAAACCACCCAGAATTTGATTTGGTCATTCAAACTTAGATGCCAGTTACCCAGAATAAAAAGGAATATTTGAAAAGCAGGAATTGTTAGCTCAGATAGTGCTAGTTCTGTGCGTGGTGCGTCTAGACTTATTGAGCAGGTCCAAGGTGTATATGACCCATAATTTCCTCTTGCATGTCCCCAAGTGTGAGCAATCATGGGCATCCTCTCTGTGCTGAAAACAGAACAGAAAGATGTGAAATGTTGCCTTGTTTTTATGACTTAATCAAGTCTGCTTTGTGTAGATGTGAAGGTGCTCGCTTTATATGTCTTTGTATATAGTGAATGTTATTTGTGAATAATTTTTAACATTTTCTTGAGCAATGAACATCACAGGAAAGAAAGACACTATAATGGGATTTTATTTTAATTTCATCATCCTATAATTTCCATTTATTGCTGAGGTACTCTTGTAGATAAGTTAGTGTGATGAGAGTGGAGGGATCCTCTGATAAGGGATCTAGAGTTCAGGTAGATTATCCTTCAGTGCTGCATTCTGAACAGCTGCTGGCAGTGTGGAACAGAAACAACTTCTCTGCAGCCCAGCAGGTTTTTTGTTTTCTCAATGAGTTTCTTGAACTCATTTGTATGAGTGGAGGGACTGGTGACAGCAACAGGCTAATCAGGTCTTTCAATTCATGGATCAAGAGGCACGTGGGTAGCAGCAAGGGAAATGTCTCATTGCTTTGTTCTGTGCTAACTGACCCTGCTCTTTGTCCTTCTGCAGGAGTCTCTGCTGTCGCTGCACAGTGACAAACTGCGCCTTGGTGAGCTCCGGCTGCATCTCATGGCATCGTCAGGGGAGATGTTCTCAGATGGCTCCATGGATGTCAATGTTAAACTCAAAGCATGTACCTTGGATGATCTCAGAGAAGGAATTCAGAATGTGACTGCAAGGTAGGTTTGAATGCATCAGGAATGAAAAAGCTTCAGCTTATGAGGAAGGCTGTTTCCGTGTTCTATACTTTGCTTCACATGGAGTTGATAAAACTCAGCAGTGCTGTCAGTTGTGGCCTGTCATACCCTGTGCTTAAGCAATGAACAATGTCATTTTAATAATGTTAAACAAGTTTCTACTCTTACATGTTGATTTTTCAGGTTATCCAAAACAAAAAGAAATCTTGGAGGCTTGCATATTACAGTAAACTGTAGAACAGCTGAATAGAGAGCACCCAGCCTTAGCTAGAGCGTTGTGTGCACTGAAACTTCAATGTGATTGTTATATGCTGCATGCATACTTCCAAGGGTGTAGCACACTAGTTTTAAATTGAAATTACTCTTCTGTTAGAAAAGCCTCTACCCTTTTCATTTCTGGAAAAAACACTGATTGCTTGTGTAGTAATTCTTCCTTATAAATGGCATGAGGAGAAAAAATGGCAGTATTTATTCATCTTTGTTTTCCTAGCTCTATGTGTTATGATGTTTGAGATGTTTCTTATTAAACTTGTTTTCCAGAATGATAGACAAGAAAGGTGACACAAATGACAGTTCTATGATGGATATAAGATACAAGCAGGATAAAAATGGAACTGAAGTTGTTGCTGTCCTCGACAAGCTGTACATATGTGCTAGTATGGAGTTTTTGTTGACAGTAGCACATTTTTTCCTTAAGTCGATGCCAGTATCTTCAGGTGAAGGAGCTGCACAGTTCCAGTTAAAGCAAGTTGCTTCTGGGAAATCCAAGGCAGAAACAGGTCTGTAAAAAGAATTTTCACCCACCCCTATTCCCCTCCTTGTAGATTTCATTCTGAAAATAACTCACCTAAAAGATTTCAATATGCTATCTTGGTATCAGGCTTAAGAAATCAGTTTCTTCTTCAGAATGTGTAAATTGGCCACTGTCACAGTAGATAGCTTTCCTCTTTCTGGTTTTTATATTCAAGGTGGGTTTTTGTATTTATTTTCACAGAAATGTCTGTACGGCCAAACATGACAGTAAAAGCTGTGATTATGGATCCAGAAATTGTGTTTGTTGCTAATTTGACCAATGCTGATGCCCCTGCCTTAAAAGTTTCCTTCCAATGTGACTTTTCTCTGACATCTGGAAAGCTTGCACAAAGGATGACTGCTCAAGTGAAGGCCTTCAAAGTGTTGGCATGTGCCTTTCTCAAAGAAAAGCAAGACAAGCATGTTACTACGGTAAGGGAACCAGTGTTTCATAATGAAAAAAGTAATTGGAACTGTTGCCAAGCATGTCCCTTAGTTGGCATATCCATAACACTCAAACTCTCAGTTTTCATATCACTGATTATTCAGAAGGGAGGAAGGGCCTGTGCCATTTAAAGGTGAATCTTCCATCAGTAGGTGCACAGGACTTGAGCGCTTAGAGCTCTGTCTAAAACCCGTGTGGTCATTTGTAAATTATTAAAAGTCTCTTAGTGAAGAAACTGTATGAGGGGTTTTGAAGCCCAAGACTTTTTGCAGTGTTTTTCACTGCCTGTTGGTTTCCTTGTTGCAGTAGAGTTCTGAGCAGCTTTTTGTCTGGAACTTCATCTGCACATTCCTGCCAAAGGAGCACTGAGCCACAAAGGTGGCCTGTGTGCTTTATCTCGCACGTGCTTATCTTCCCTTATGCATTTAGGTTTTTTAAGGGTTCAGGTTTATTTTACTGTATTATCACTTTGTCTATATGTTGGGTTTTTGTTTTGTCTGGTTTTTAAGCATTAGGTCAAAAACTTTTATTTCACTGACTTTTAACCTTCCAGTACAAAATGGTTCTTGTGCAAATTGGAATGTGGGATTGTTGCAGTGTATGGAAAGAATGTGTTTACTCTGAAACATGTTACTTCATGGGATCAGTGCCCCTTTGGCCTATGGGGTGAAAAAAATCTAAGACCTTATGAAAAAGTTAGATTTAAGAAGTCACCTTAATAATCAAATTATGTTTTTCACTCAGGTGTTGCGACCATGTTCTTTGGTCATGGAAAATATGGTGCACACTTCAGGGTTACACACTGTGGCAGTAACAGTAGAGGAACTTACTATTAAGGTAAGGTTATTAAAACTGTCTTTGGAAGAAGAGCTGTGTTTCTCAAACTGTAGCTTGATTTTCTTTTTTTTAATTTGCATACTGTTATTTACAATTTTCATTTTCCCCATTAGTTTAATTCCAGAAATAAGCACTTTTGGAGCTTCTCTGTGTTGGAAAAAGTCATTGTGTGTTCATTGTTTTGACAGTCCCTTGACCAAAAAGGAGTAATTTAAATACTTCAGATTATAGGCTTCCTCCTACCACTTCCTTCCAAAGTTATGAAATTACTCTTTCCCTTGCTGCTGCCACCACTGTTTTTAGGATATGTTGAAGGAAAGGAAAACAAGAGGAGGTCCATGAATGAACTCTCTTCCTTGGAAATCAAGTTGCATCTCTTAAAAGACTTTTCATGTTTGCTATCATAGATTTTATATTTTAGTAACAGATTTTTTTCTTTGTTCAAGATATCACCAATAATTTTGAATACTGTCACGACCATTATGGCTGCCCTAAAACCCAAAACAACAGAGGAGGATTCTAGAGGAGCAGCTGAAGTTGCTGAGAATTTGTGGCAAGTGAAGCCCTTAGATGAGTGCAATGCCTGGTTTCTTGGTGTTGACATAGCCACAGAAGCAACAGAAACTTTCAGGGACAGTGAACAAATTCTGAAGCAAGAGAAATTTGATGTTGTAGTGAAATCAGTTCAGATGACCTTGGAATGTGGTCTGGGACATCGGACTGTCCCATTGCTGTTGGTGGAATCTACATTTTCAGGTGTCCTTAAGAACTGGTCCTCTCTGATGGAGGTCACTGCTGATATGTCACTGGAGGTATGTGGGGGTCAAACTGTTAGCAGTTTAAAACACTTCTGCAGGTTTCCTGAGTTCAAGTAACTTTTTAATACACTTTGTGTGTGCTGCATTAACAACAGGTTTAAATTGTAATGCTTTCAGGAGTTCTTTAGTCAGGCAAGTAAGCATAACATGCTTTGTACAGAAAGTTGGAAATCAATAGATTTTAATGGCAGTTGCTGTGTGAAATAATCTAGTCCTCTGTTTCTCTATTATTTTTGCATATTCAAGTTTTGCTGTGTGAACAATGAGCTTGGCTTACTTGAGTGTTCACACTTAACTCTTATTGCCCCCCCCTTTTTGTTTGTTTCTCCAGCATTGTGTTAATTGGTAAGGTAAAAATTACACTCTTTTCCCAAAATGAGATAGCATTCCAAGATGGTACAAGTCTCTTATGGAGGCAGCATGTTAAAATTTCATACAACCAGATGTGCAGCTGCTCGATGCAATACATGCACTACACCTTGTCAGTTTACCAAATTACCTCATACTTTATTCTCTTCTTGAGTATACAAGTAGCCTTCTTCCATGGCCAGGTGTGCATGTCATGGTGGAGTTTGGATGCCTGATTGTGTGCCCCTGGGGGAAGTCGCTGTGGTTCCACGAGGGATGAACAAAATAACTCAAAGGGAGCATCCAGAACTATTGAGTCCACAGCTTCTATTCATATTTGCAGTGATGGAAGCAAATTAAAAACTTGGTGTTGGCTGTGAGTTAGAGGAATCATTCCAGTGGTCAGATTCACACTATAGTTGGCTCAAACTGATTGTTATTTCATAGTACAATAAAGTACTTGTGGCATTGAAGTTTCTGGTCTCAAAGTCACTTTCTCAAACCATGTGGGAGAAGATAAGAGATTTGATTATGTTAATTGAAGGTGTTAAGAAGGTATGGCTTTACCAGGATGCTTGGTTGCTCTCAAAGCAAGCCAGGAAATGAACTTGTCAAAAGTGGTGTAATTGATGAAAAATATGTGATATATTACATTTCTATGTATTAGTTTTTAAAGCCATTTAAAGCTAATGCTAGACCTGCAAAACATGAAATGAAGATTTGTTTCCTTATTAATGATTTTCATAATAATTGCCTTGTGTTAGATACCTTATTTAACTTTATTTATTTAGGTTCATTATTACAATGAAACCTATGCTGTGTGGGAGCCACTTATTGAACGAGTCGAAGGAGGAAAGAAACAATGGAATTTAAAGCTGGAGGTATGTAAAGGTACTTGACATTTTGTGAAATGGTTTGAATAGGCAGCTATTTTTTAATTTCTTAAAAGTTTTATGGGGCAGAACATTGACCTTTTGAATGCTGTTGCTTGAAGGATCTATGCAGTTTCACATGAGGAAAAAAAAAATCATTCTTTAGACATCTTAAGGTTTTCTGAATAATGTTAGTTGTCCAGTGCATGGACAGAATGGAACATGTAACCATGCAGAGAAGAGAGACTGACTTGCTTTCTATGTTGGTGTAAAATGTCCATGTTTGTTGAAAGCATCTGAGATTTACAAGGTAAAGCAGATTTTATTTTGCTTGGAGGAATTGTCAAGTGTAAGTCAAGTGTTTTTTTCCTGTTTTAACATAGGTGAAAGTAACCTGTATGTTTGTAATAGCCTAATGAAATTTTTCTTTTAGATGAAGACTAACCCTGTCCAAGAGAGAAGTCTGATGCCTGGGGATGATTTCATTGTTATTCCTGAGCCACAAACAGCAATTAACATCTCTTCGATGGATACAATGAATATAACAATATCCAAATGTTGTCTTGCTGTTTTCAGTAATCTAGGCAAGGTAACCCCAACAGGCAGAAGGTGTTCAATTATGTGCTTCTGTAGGAAATTCTGATTTTTCTTTGTTTTAAGAACTGTATTGGCTGCCAGTCAGTGGCTGTTCTGCAGCTCTGACATATGTTGCCTAGAAGGACTGAGGAATTTTACTCAGATGACTCCTTTAGGGTCAGCAAAAAGGTGGTGCTAGCTTTTGAAAGAAACAACTTCTGTGTTAGAACAACAAATGTGCCTATGCAGGACTTAAGAAAGTGTCATATGTGCAGGTTAAATGAACACGAAATGGCCTAATTAACACAGCTGTTTCCTACAATGCTCCTTCTGAAATATTAAAGCAGGAATTTGCTTCCCTTCCATTTTTTCTCCTTAATTGAATACTAAGAAAAGTGTGCATTTTAGGATTGGCCTTTAAACTGCAGGAGTAAAATGTCCAGTGTGTTAAAAATAGATTTTCCCCCTATTTTTCTTGTGATAGTAGGTGTGCTTAGAATGTTCTAGGCTGCTTTTCCCTCCTTTTTTTTCTGGGGTGGAGAAATTTTGGTCACTAAATCAAGCTGTTTTTACAGAATTTGACTTATGCCTATTTATTTTTTAATTCTAAATGAAGAGCAGTTCTCTAAGTATTTGCTTACACTGTAAGTCTGTATTGGCAGTCAGTTACTATGGCTTCTGTGTAACCAAACAAAAATTTGTAAGCACAATTTGTGATGGAACTTGAAGCTTGTATATGTTCCATGTCCTTGTGACTTCGATGTCCCAGATCTTATGTTTCTCCTACAAACTAAGATTTGGAAAAATTCCCTGTGAGAAGCATGAATGTTTATTGTAGCATCAACGTTTGCTGGAAATCACAGAATAAAACTAAATTCTCTGGAAGTAACCTTTACTTGCCTGAAATACTCCTATGCAAAACACAGGTCTTGCTGTATATGATTCTCCCCCTCTTTAAGAAGGTGGTTGCTGGGAAGTGTCTTTTAAAGCCTCTATAGGTTTGTTATTGTGGCTGTTTATGTATGACATATTGTATATGTTTGTTACTTACAGGCATTTTCAGAAGCCACTGCATCCACCTTTGACTATTCCTTTAAAGAGACAGCACCTTACATGGTGAAAAATGCCCTGGGTGTTTCTCTCAAAGTGCTCCCTAGCTCCAATTTTCGGATAGTTGGTTCAGTTCAGAAAGAAAACATGAATGAAATAGAAATTGGTCAGAGCATGGAACTGGAATACTCTGTTTTTGAAGCACCCCAGCGAGGAAGATTGTCTGCATTGTACCGACAGGAAAGCTCTGTCTTCTCTTTAAATTTAGGTATTGTGCTAAGGAGTGCTGTTTGTTACGACGTGCTGTGCATGGCAAAATGAGGTTAAATTCAATGTGATAGACATTCAGGTCAAGTATGTTGTCTTGGAATTACCTTTGAATATTGATGCCAATTAAAAAAACACCACAAAACAGGTACTGGGCTTCTTAAAAATATGGAAAATTCCTCTGCTCTAGTTTTTCAGAAAGTAAAAAGAACAGTATTTTTTCTTCCCCTTGGGAAAAATGGAAGACATTCTAGTGGAGTCATTGACAGACCATCTTAGAGGCCCCTGTGACATAGGCCTGTGGGCTCCAGCTCTTGTTAAACAAGTTTTCCATTTCTCCCATCACTACTTTTATTTGGCTTTCTGTAGCTACCCAGCTACTTGAGACCAGTTATGATGTTTCTGTGTTTATAGCTTTGCCAGAAAATATTCCTAAGAAAACAGGTTACAATAACTACTAATACATAATCATCTGAGTTTTTCCCTTTCCATCACATCCCATATGAAGGTACTTGGTCATGATAGAAAGCTCGTTCTGTGTTCATTAACTTGCCCAACAAACACCTTTGTTTACTGCTTGGGGTATTTCTTATGCTGTGTATCAATCAGAATCTAAAGTTTTGGTGTTGAGGATCATTTGGACTCTAAAGCTTTCCTTCAGTGCTACTCAAGTACAATTAAAGGTGCTTTTGCCAGAGAGTACTTTGGTCCTGGTTGTTGCTGAGTTTCAAGAAGCTTAAGTACTGTTCAAATAGGAAATGATAATGTGATTTGTGTTGCTAATAACAACTTGTGTCTGTTTTTCTGCATCAGAACTTCAAGGATATAACGAGGCTCTCAGCATTCCCGTGGCCAAGCCCGGCCGCCGCCTGTACCATGTCAGAGATGGTGCCGATCACTCGGACTCCATCGTGGTGCAGATTGATGCTACAGAAGGAAATAAGGTCATTACTGTGCGGTCCCCTCTGCAGGTAAAAACCCAACCAAACCCCCGAAAGCAGTGCTCTTCAATGAGTCACCTTCCTTTTCTTCCTTAATGTGTGTTTTTGAAATCCTACTTTTCCAAAAAGTTACTTAAAGGCCAAGTACTAAGTATTTAGCTCTATTTGTTACACGGATCTTCCTTTGGTTTTCTCTTTTCCATTTGGCTTTGTAATATCCTCAGCATTGGGGATACTTTCTATGTGACTTGACATTTTAAGCATGTTTTTCAATTAATGGGACTTAAATAAGAGTTTTTTCATATGCTTGTGTATTGTCCCCTTCAGAATTGTGTTTTGTATCAAGACAGCTTGAGTCTGTTTTCTAGAGGAATTTGGTTTAATCTACTAATGCTGTACTAATGTTGTTTTTCCTTGTTGTTATTGATACTTTTTCATTTAGAAGTTTGTACGATAGAAATGTAATGAAAATTTTGCATTTTGATTCTAGATCAAGAACCATTTCTCAATTCCATTTGTGATCTATAAACTGGATAAAGGTTCCAGGTTGCTGGAGCCAATTGGCATATCCAAGCCAGAAGAAGAGTTTCATGTTCCTTTGCATTCATACAGGTACGTTTTCCCTGCTCTGTAGGGCCAATCTCTGAGACACTGATGCACAAACACAGCATTAGTGTGGAAACCTTAATTTGCACATGGAAGTCTTCCTGACTGGGCTAAAACTCCAAAATGCTGCCTTTGTTAGGTAATTAGTGTGCTGCAAAAGCACTTCAGAAAGTTAGCCATGACTTTAAAATGGATGAAGTTAGGTGTCAGTGCAAAGCCAGTGTGTGCAATTCCTGCTTCTTTCCTACAGGTGCCATCTGTATGTTCGACCAACAGGGATGTTTGAGGGTCAGTTCAGGGAGTCTACAACTTACATTGCTTGGAGGGAAGAACTGCACAGGAGCAACGAAGTCAAGTGCTTGTTGCAGTGCCCAGCCACTGAGACCAGTTTCTTGCCTCTAATAATCAGCTCAACAGCTGTACCTGATGAATTAAATTTTGTTTCAAGTTCTGGAGAGGAGGTGGATCCTGCCTACATTATCCACCTTTACCCTACACTGACTGTGAGGAATCTTCTACCATACTCCTTGAGATACTTACTTGAGGTAAGTTAAATTATGGTTTTATTTGTAAATCCTTTACTTGATTTTAAGTAAGAATGCATTTACTTAGAAGTGGAGGTGAATGTAGTGTGGAAGATACTGAATGTTAGGTCTTGTGTTTTCTTTTGTAAATGAGTGAGGCAAATAATTGACTCTGGATGTTTTGGGGATTGTTTTTAATTTGTGTGTACCCAGCCAGCTCTGCCTTGTTCCTTGAACAGGAATGCTGTGCTGGATTAGTCGTTTTCTTTTACATTGTTCTGAGATTTTGGTTGTATTTTGCAAGCTGTCTTTAGCTTCATAAGAAGTATAAGAATAAGCACCTCTAATTTTTACAGCTTTTTTTTTTTGTATGTAGAAAAATGCAAATTCTCTCTATTCTGACACTGATTCTTTACTGATGACTATTGTGAGGTCTCCCTTGCACCAATTGGAAGAATCCTTGAAAGATGCTACACAGACAATTTTCCTGTCTGTTCAGTATTTTCAGTATCTAATATTTCTTCATGAAAACTGAGTGATTTTATTAAATACAACAGATATGAGCATGTAGAACCACCATCCTTTTCTGTTCTGTTTTGTCATACTTGCATAACTGGCTATGGCATTCATTTAGCTCTTTCTTTCACTTCTGTCCAACATCCCAATGGCACTATGGCCAGTTTTCCTTATCTCCACTTAACTTCAGTACTTGGACTAACAGAATGTAGAACAGAGGATTCCCTTGACTGAGGAGCTAGAAACCAGTAATTCAAATCTATTTCTGAAGTCACTGTACCTGTAGAGGGGTTTATGCTTATTGTCTTCACATCCCTGCACTAATCAAGCCTGGCCACTATTCCATACAGGAAAAATTTGTGTATCAGTCAAAATGTTTATCAGTAAAAATTAGGTAAGTTATTGTTGTTGGATGCTATTGCCTGAGCAAAGTTGTGCTACCAAATAGCAGAGCAGACCTGGTGGGTTTGTGCCTTGGGGGTTGTTTAGTGTAAAAAATCCTGGCTGCATATCTGCAGCACAGTCCAGTGCAGTGTTACACCCAGTATTGTAAGAATATGAATAAGAACTCATTGCCAAAATCCTTTGGAAATGATGGAGGGGGGAGCGAGGGAGTGGAAATTAAAACTGGTTGGCCTTCCTGAAATCCAGAGTTAAGCAGTCTTTACTGCCCTGCAAGTAAAGTGCAGTTGATCTCAAATTATTCATAGGATCAATCTCAAGTGAAGGTGATTGGAGATTAGGACATGAGTTACTGAGATATCTGAAATGTGCATCCTGCAAGAGAATAAAATGCTGTTTTTTGCACACCTAGATTTTATGTATTGAAAACTTAATTTCCCTTGTCTAATTTTGCTGCAGGGAACAGCAGAAGCCCGTGAATTAACTGAAGGGAGTGCTGCAGATGTTTTTCATTCAAGAATCAATGGAGAAATAATGGAGCTTGTGTTGTTAAAATATCAAGGCAGAGACTGGAATGGGCATGTTAAAATTTGTGATGGGATGTCTGAATTTTTTCCTGTGTGTTTCACGTCTCATTCTGCCTCGGAGATGACAGTGGATGTTTACATCCACACGAGGCGGATCGGGAGCCGTATGGTGTTGTCTGTGTTCAGTCCCTACTGGATTATCAACAAGACTTCCCGTGTTCTCCAGTACCAAGCTGAAGACACTCGTGTGAAGCATCCAGCAGACTACAGAGATATTGTTTTGTTTTCATTTAAAAAGAAAAATATCTTCAGTAAGAATAAGGTACGCTTACTTTCGATGGTTGTCTTTACGCCGTGCTCTGAGGGGAAAAACACACGCATTTTATATGAGGGATATTTTTACAGAATTTTTAAGTCTAAAGGCTTTAATTTGCTGCTTTCTTTGATACTTGGACATGTAAAAGGCACACTGTAAATACTCTGTTTTGTGTTAAACACATTTGTTTTGATTTTGGAATGGTGAGATGTTGTTCAAGTGAAGAGTACTGCAGCAGATTTTTTTGGAAGTGTCCCTCCATTCCTTTTAAATAACTTTTTTTACCTAACAATAGTTGAAGAAATGGTTGAAAAAACAGTGTTCATTTGATTATTTCCTCCCATCTCTTCAAGTTTGTGAAGCACCACAAAGTTGTGGGCTTTTTTTCCCATCTATGTGTGTGCTGTCATGAGCATGAGTCAATCAGAATTACTCTGTTTTGATACCTTTTACTGTAACATCTTTCCCAGAACTCAAACAGACTAATAAATCAGAATATGAATAGTGATACTATATTCTTAGGCTATCCTAATTTATGGAAAGTTTTAAAAGCACTGAAGTGTTGTCTTTATATTGCTGTATGTGATATAATTGCACTCCATAATGCATGAACTACAGAATGAAAATGACTTTACTGAATTACTTTGCCTGTTGTTATTTTTTGTGTGTAGATCCAGCTCTGTATTTCGACTAGCTCTTGGTCCAGTAGCTTTTCACTTGATACTGTAGGAAGCTATGGATGTGTCAGGTGTTCAGCTAATAACATGGACTATCTGGTAAGATCTGCTTCTGTGATTTGTGAAGCTGTCTTTGGGTTTTTTTGGCTTGACTTCTTTTCTACGAAGGTGTAGTACTTGGCTGTTTGAAAACACAGTGATGAACATGCATAGTGGAGATAATTGTTTGCAAGTGTTTAGATCTGCACTCCTTATCAAGATGACATTTCCACAACCTAACAGAATAAAGATAAGTGGAGAGTTGTGTTTTCATGTACTCTTTAGCTGTTTTCTGATGATAATGGTCATTTTAGATGGTCTTGATTTACTCTAGAGGGATTCCTGTTGGATTTTCTCCACAAAAGCTGCAGCTGCAAAATGCTACTGCTAAACTTATCACTTTACTCTTGTGTTAGTTGTGTTGCATAATGTGCTGATTTTACTGCATGTTTGGTGCTTTTACTTCAGGTGGTCAGAACAGGAGTGTTGTGTGTTAGGCTTTATAATTAGCCAGATATTGGCTTTTCTATTTTTTCCATCCTGACTTTTCTTCTAAGCTTGTTGTTGATTATTTGCTCAAATTCTCCTTGTTCAACAGGTTGGAGTTAGCATCAAAATGAGCAGTTTCAACCTCACCAGGATAGTTACCTTCACTCCATTCTACACAATAGCAAACAAATCTTCTCTGGAACTTGAAGTTGGAGAAATTGGTCCTACTGGTTCTCTTCCAGCTAATAAATGGAATTATATCTCAGCTTCAGAGGTAATGTTTCATGTTTTTTGCTTTTGATCTCATTGTAGACAAACAACTGGTCTCTAGGTGTCACTTAAGGGAAGAGCAGTTCTCTTATGGATGCTGTCTCTTCTGGTGGCATGACATGGCTATTTCACATCCCAGGGGAACTTGAACAGCACATGTTGCATATGTTGGTACATTAATCAAGTTTTTCAGTTTAGGTAACTTAGTAGATGTAGATGTGTTCGCCTGCAGATACTTGGGTAAGAACTAAGGCATGTGAAATAGTCACACAAGCCTGTTTGTTTTGCTGCTGGCTTACTGTATTGAATATACATGAAATGTTAAAGTCATCTGTATTTCTTGTCTTACAGTGTCTTCCATTTTGGCCTGAAAACTCATCTGGTGAACTCTGTGTAAGAGTAGTTGGCTATGAAAGCTCATCCAAACCATTTCTGTTCAAAGCCCAGGATAATGGTACTCTGCTGAAACTGGAAGAGTTGGTGAGTCTGACTTTGTGTGGTCTGTTTCTAATACTCCATTTTAGCCGTATGGTGGATTGACTCACTGAAATCATCAAGATCAAAACCTTGTGCCTTAAGGTCTGGGTACACTGCACTTCATTCAGTTCTGTTGCATAGAAAAGGTTGTGAATTGAGTTTGTTGTACTGTTACTGTTTTCATATCTGTGTAGTATAGTTGATTTACTTATGACAAGTGTATAGGAAGCTTAACAACTCTTATTTCTATTAAATTAAAATGCTATGCTGCTCCTCTAACATCTGGGCTTTTTGCAGAGGGTATATCGTACGTGCCTTCAGTTTGTTCAAATAGTTAACAAAAAATACATTCTATTTTAGGGTTTCTTATAAGCTTTTATATGTTGGAGACACACAGTCTCCATGACTAAATTAGTTTATGACTCAAAAGAAAAACCTTCTGATTTCAGAACTCACCTAGCCTAGCATTAGGATATGTGTATATAAAGGTACCATGTTCAATAAAGCCTTTGGAGATAATGCTTATCATAGTTTTAACTTGAATTAATGCATAGAACAAATACTGTGCTTTGTCTAACTTCCTCTCCAGAATGGGGGCTTGCTGGTAGATGTGAATGTCTCAGAGCATTCTACTGTGATAAGCTTCACAGATTACCACGAGGGAGCTGCCCCAGCTCTGATTGTTAACCACACGCCATGGGACTCTCTCAGATATAAACAGAGGTATGGGAAAGAAACAATTCACCACTGGTTGTTTTAACCAGAGGATATCCTGGTTAAACATCACCGAGATATCACATGAGTATCACCAAGAGCTGATGGACCTACAGCTGGACTTGTCTGGAGTGTGTAACTTGGGCCCTTCGTGCCTCACCACCAATGGAGGCTGGAGGGGTGGAGTATTTAGCAGTGGGGTGTGCTTGCACCACTTCCATCAGTGTTTTTAACCACTGAATGCTGTTATTTTCTCCTTTTCTTTTAACCTGCAGTGGATTACAAGAGGAAATGGAGTTGAAACCAAGGCAAGTATGCCTGTTTGCCTGGACAGATCCAACCAAACCAAGAAAACTGACTTGGAGCTACTCCCAAAGTTTTGGTGAACATGACCTACTTAAGGTAAATTTCAAGTAGTAAATGCTGAACCAATCTAGGACTGTTCCAAGGTTAAAACTATCTGGAAGAAAGCTTCTTCAATAACTTTGCATCTGCTTCATCCCATAAGAGACTTTATAGCTACTGTCAAACAGCAAGATTTTAGATGTTTAGATTAAATGAAGTCCAGTGTATCTGTCTCTAATTAGCTGCCCACTTGCACCTTATGCTAAAATGAATTCTTCAGAGGCGTCTTGGTTTTTCTGTTGAGTAGCATGGAGTTAACAAAACTGAAAAATATTAGTAGCTAAAAGAAGGGACAGGAAAGCAAGCTTGAGTTTCAGTTGTACTGGAAATGGGTTTGATTTCACACACCTGAACTCAGAACCAATTACAGTGTGCTTTACTGCACAAGCACTTTCTTTGGTCAAACTTTTCACATTTAGAATAGTTTTAGTTTGAAACCAATTTCCTCACCATATAATTATGGTTATGTTCAGGATTCTTTGGGGCTTTTGAGAAAAGGGCTTTAATTATCTCAATCTTGCCTTACAAATTAAAAAAATAAGGAGTATCTGCTTTTGAAGAGCAGAGATCTTAATAATTGTCTGGTTTTACTGTTTCATGATATATGATTTATTGCCTTCTTCCCCTATCACCTAAGATTCCAAGCCTTTTGCTTTGCTCTGAAGGCCTTTGTTTCTTATGATTTCCAAGATTATTCTAAACCACAAATATTGCTGGAATGTTTAGTTTACAAAGGGCAAAAAATATCCCAATCTCTAACTTTTTCAGTGTTAGGATACAAGGTGCAATCAAGTCAGCACCATGCAGTGAACTGAACAAACAGGAAAAACACTGAGTTCTGGTTTGTGTGTGTCTGTAAACTTGCTTATAAACATAGAGCAACATCAGGGATTTGCTCATGTAATATGCATTTTTTTCTTTCAATGCAGGATGACTGTGGCCAGTTCCCTTACAATGCAAATACTCAGATTCACTGGGTGTCTTTCCTGGATGGGCGCCAGCGAGTGCTGCTTTTCACAGATGATGTGGCTTTGGTTTCTAAAGCACGACAAGCAGAAGAGCTGGAGCAACCTGATCAGGAAATAAACTTGTCAATCCATAGTCTTGGACTTTCTCTGGTTAACAATGAAAATAAAAAAGAAATCTCTTATATAGGAATTATTAGGTACTGCACATGGATGTGTAAATATTCCTTTGAATAATCAAAATTTGAAAGCATATTGTAATTTTAGTAACAGAGTTGAAGGGGACATGTTTCAAGTTAAATTAAGTGAAACCTTTTTAATTAAAATTAAGTTCTGCATTTATTTCTCTTGTGGAATTAGAACCAATAGGATTTAACTGCCTCCTTTTTTAGCTTATATTAAAAAAGAGACATAATTGTTTTTTTAGAGCCTGAGAAATTAGAATAATATGTTTTACATGGTTTGCATGCATAAGAAAGGTATAAGGACTCTGAAATTGTTAACCTTGTTATATGTCTTGCAGTTCTGGTGTTGTTTGGGAACAGAAACCAAAGCAAAAGTGGAAACCATTTAATCAAAAGCAAATAAACATATTGGAACAAGCCTATCAAAAGCATCTCTCTAAGACAGCTTTCCAAGGTCCTGGTTGGCATAAACTGGACAGCAATATTGAGGTATGTGCTGAGTTTCAGTGTTTAAATGGTGGCAGAACAAGTGCAACAGTTGAAACAGGTTTGTGATTTGCTAAGTTGGGATAGATACTGTGTGAGGAGAAACAGAAACAAGAGGCAAGATCTTATTTAAATAGTTACACATTTTACACAGTAGAATGTTTTTGTCTTGTGGTCATCCTGAGGCAGTATTGAGGTATTATCCAGGCTTGTATTATGAAATAAGAATTTAAAAGGATTTTTTTTTTTTTGTATGGTAGAAAAGATTGCTGGATATCTGCATGTTAGTTGTGAACCTATATTTGCATTATATACCCTAAATGCTTTGCAGAAATTTTGGCTTTAGCTTCTTAATAAGATGCACTTCCAATTACTTGATATATTAAAGGATTCTGCAGTGTTCAAGGACTCTCGAAATCAATTCACTTACCTGAGCTTTTTCAGACATCAATTATGCATACCTGTATGCCATGCATAAACAGTGTATTTAAATAGCTAAGTCCAATACAGCTTTTATAGTACCATAGTCAGGCTTGTTTTCTGTATCATCCTTTCATTTGAAAAGCATATATATGCCCTCAGCTGTGGGAATACTTGGGTTTTGTACCTTGCAGTAGTTACCAGACTAACTTGTGATTTTTGCTACTTACCATGCAGATAATTAGAGAAATTCAGTAGACTTGTGATCTGATAATGAAATAATGAAAAACAAGCTTTTATTTGCCAGTCTGTTTACTAGTAATGTAACATGTTATTGTTTCCCAAATTAAACTGTATCTTGGCTCTGCTTTCTTATATTTGCAGGTGAATTTTAGCAAGTTTCCAATGGAAATGCGTCTCCCAGTCAGATGCAGCATCCGCCGTAACTTCCTGTCAGGAATTCAGGTTGAATTCAAACAGTCACCTCACCAAAGAAGCTTACGGGCTCAGTTGTACTGGCTGCAGGTACCAGCCTTCCCTGTGGTCTAGAAACTAAACAGACACATTATGGCTTTGATTTTATCCATTTATGTGCAGAAGTATCTCCAAATTTTATGCACATGGTGCTCAACTCACTATGTCAGAGTAGCAGAGGTGCTGTGATGGAGAAGTACTGCAGAACTGTCATCCCAGGATTTTGCAAGCAGTATTGAAAGCATTCCACAAAACTGTGGGCTAATGTAAAGCAGGGTGCTATGATGGAGAGTTTATTTCTAAAGAGCTGTGTTTTGGTGTTTTAAAACAAAGACCTCAACCTTTTTCAAAATTTGTTTACTATAGTTTTTATACAGAAGTGTGACATTATTCCACGGAGTATATCTACAGGTTTAGAGACCTCTAGTACAAAAACTGCTTGTCTAATGGGAAGTAGAGAATAGACATTTAAATATGCTAGAATAGTATGCAATAATATATCTGCATGTAATATTAACATTGAATTAATGTGTAGCACTTGCACCAGATCAGCATAGTCCAGCCAGTACTCACAGTGTTGCTAAATTTGCCAGTAGAGCACTTTAGCAGGTACTAGTGACAAGTGTTCAGTGCTAGAGGGAAATAATGTTGAGTCACCATCATTACCATCTCCATCTCCTTTTACTGCCCTTCACTGAGGACCCTGATGCTTTTTCTGACCAGCTGGTGGGGAAGTTTGCTCTTTCCTGTTATCTTTCATTTTGTTTTTACTTTTGCCTGAAGGTAGTTTTCACTATACAGTCAATGTATGCCATCAGCTGCAGATCTTGTGAGTCTTTGTGGGTGTGAACCTTTGTTTGCATTCCTTGTGCAGCACTTGCAACCATCTGACCTTTTATAACTAAATGAGTACCATTCCACAATGATATCAGAGTAATCCTTCCTCTCTTTCCTCCTTCCACCTGAATAAGTAGGGCTTTCTTCTTCAACACAATTTGTAAACAAGTTACTCAAGCCTTCTAAAATGGGAATTGTGTTTGGTTATCATGTCACTAAAATATTCCTGTAATTATGCAATGATTTTTTAGGTTGATAATCAATTACCAGGATCGATGTTTCCTGTTGTGTTTCACCCTGTAGCCCCTCCCAAGTCGATTGCTTTGGATTCAGGTAAGAGAAAGTCTAGAGTAATATCAGATTTGTTCAGCCTTGAAAGTAGGAGCTTGGCAATTCAAGTGTTTTTTTCTCTTTAGAACCAAAACCCTTCATTGACATCAGCATCATCACCAGATTCAATGAATACAGCCAAGTCCTGCAATTCAAGTGAGTGTAACAGGATATTGTAATTTGACTTGAGAGATGTAATATATTTTAGAAGGGAGCTTCGTTCTAAAGTTTGTTCTCCTATTCAAACCACTCTTGACTTCAGAATGAGTTTTTAAATGTCTCCAGTGAAAAAACATCGTTCAAAAACAAACTTACTTTTAGAAAATAAGGACTGACCACATGAAGGGACTGTTATGCAGTTATGTTCTTCAGTAATCTAAATTATTTCCTTCTTGTGCTGTAATATCAGAGTTGTGTGTCTGTTTGCTGCACAATAAGCAACTTTTAACTATAAATTGACAGTTGATATTGTGGATTGTAAATCTTAATATATGACATTGCATAGCAAGACTTCATTTGTGTAGGGTAAGCATGTAATGTTTAAGTTAAATTTATACAAGTATACACTGTTTTTCTCATTTTAGGTACTTCATGGTTCTTATCCAGGAAATGGCACTGAAAATTGATCAAGGATTTTTAGGAGCAGTTAGTGAATTTTTCACTCCATCTACAGACCCAGAAGCTGAAAGAAAAAGGGTAATGTATGAGAGAAACTGATTTTTGCTTGGATGAGACCCCAAGTGCTTGAGGAATTTAAGTGAATATCAGTATAACATAAAATGGAAAAATCACCCAGAAATTTTGTGTATGTTGTGGGTTGGTTTTTTTGGTTGGTTGGTTGGTTTGTTTGGTTTTTTGTTTGTTTGTTTGTGTTTTGGGGTTTTTTTGTCCCTGGATTCATTAGTACACTTATATTTAAGTAGTTAGTTAACTGTATTTGACTGATTATTTTTTCTGCTGTTTATATATAAAAACACATTTAGATATAGTATGGTTAAGTGTATTTCATATATACAGATGAGATTAACTTCCTTTGTTTTTTTTATATGATGAAACCAGTCTAAATTAATTCAGCAAGATGTGGATGCACTTAACACTGAGCTAATGGAGTCCTCCCTAACAGACCTGTCAATGCTCAGCTTCTTTGAACATTTCCATATTTCTCCAATTAAGGTATGCAATAGAGAGATTATTGGTTAGTAAAACATCCAATTAATTCATTACAGTAAATACATCCCTAGTGGGAATTTTGCGTTCTCTAGAATTTAATACTTTGTTTGTAAACTTCCTTTATTGCCCACGAGTACAAATAGTCCTTTAACCATAACTAAGTGGGAAGAATCAATGGGTATAACAATGCTGAAAATCAGATAAAATACTGACCTGAAGGTATCCAAGTAATGTATCCTCAATGGTATTAAAATACACTTTCATGGGATTATCTTCATGTCTCTCTTGAAGCAGTTAGATTTTTTTGGCACAAGGGAAGAAAAATTATCAGTAGTAGAAATTACAGCTTTCTTCCACTTTCACCACTGATTTGTTTACATGTGCACCACACAACCTGTCTGCTCTGGTTTGGCTTTTCTTTGGTCTTGATTGGTCTTGTTTTACTAATTCTGCCTTGACAGTTGCATTTGAGTTTGTCTCTGGCTTCTGGTGGAGAAGCATCAGATAAGGGGGAAGAAATGATAGCCATCCATTCTCTGAATTTGCTGTTGAAAAGTATTGGAGCTACCCTAACAGATGTGGATGATCTTATTTTCAAGTAAGCTAATAAAATTGGCTGGGGTTGTTTGGTTGGTTTTTTTGTTTAAGACTTGGACTAAAGCTGTTGTACACTTAATAATTGGATCCTTGGTAAACTTTGCTGACTGAGTCTAGTATAAGTTTATATGGCCTTAGGGGAAAGGGAGGAACGGAGGGAAGATGGGGTTTGGGATCCTTTTTAAGGCAATAGGTCTTCAGGATTATGTGAAGGAAAGCAGAGAAGTATTTGGATGAGGAAGGGTATCTTTAACTAATGGATGATTACTTGTCTTTCAGACTTGCTTTCTTTGAAATTAAATACCAGTTCTACAAGAGAGATCAACTGAGGATGAGAGTTGTTAGACATTATAGTGAACAAGTAAGCTTATTTAGTCAAGCCTTTGTGTAAATTTTGAGTATGTATCTTAAAGAAGATTTTATTTTTCTTCATCAAATACTTAATTGGGTACTCTAATACCTTACTTGGGTTATAAACTAAAATTGTACCAGCCTTGGGCTCTGACGTGAGTGACAACAGCTCATAACACTGCTTTTGGTTTTTGCCTTTTTTCTTCCCTCTCATCATTTAGTTCCTGAAACAGATGTATGTTCTTGTACTTGGATTAGATGTTCTTGGAAATCCATTTGGTTTAATCAGAGGTTTGTCTGAGGGAGTCGAAGCTTTCTTCTATGAGCCATTCCAGGTATGAGCTCCTGATTCTTTAGCTGTGTCTTTATAGAAGGCTGATTGAATGTACTGGTAGGGTTAGAGTTTTGTTGTCACTGTACCCCACACTCTGAACAGGCAGGCAGCAGTAATTTTTTTAATGTGAATTTCAAAGAAATAACCTATTCAGATGGCCTTACTTGGTAGTTTTTCTTGAAACAGATGCATCATTTTATAGTTTTCTGTTATTCATAATAAACTTAATTTTCAGGGTGCTGTTCAGGGACCTGAGGAATTTGCTGAAGGCTTTGTAATTGGTGTTAGAAGTCTTCTTGGGCACACAGTGGGTATGTGTCATACTGTTCCTTTTTGGTAAATTCCCACATTATTTCTCTAGTGAGTGTTTAAGGTTGTGGTACTGTTGCCAGTATTTGTGATACAGATAATTCACACATAATTTACCTGAGACCACCTGAATTTCTCTTTATAGACTGAGCAACCAAAGTGAGAAACATTGCATCTATAACTTAATTAGTAACATGCTCTGGATAAATAAGAAGCATAATTTTAACTGTCCTAAAATGTCTGGATAAGCCTGAGAAGTGTCCTACTACAATTACCGTAGATTTTTACGTAGCTGTGTCTTAGCAGTAATTAGAGAAAACACTGTTTAACCCAATATGCTGTGTAACATAGTGAAGTGCTGTAAGTGTTCCTTATTGCTGTATGTATGGATATCAGACCAGATTCTGGAGTCTTTTCATGGACAACATATGGCTCTGTGTAAATTCATCATATCTAAACTGAGCATGAAGGGAAATTGCTGCCAACTTGTTGGCTTCTTGTGTGTTGTCTGCTCTTAAGCTGTGGAAGCACAGTAACTTGTACTTTCTGTCCTCTTCCCTCAGGTGGGGCAGCAGGGGTGGTGTCCAGGATCACTGGAACTGTTGGCAAAGGCTTGGCTGCCATTACTCTGGATGAAGAATTTCAGCAGAAAAGGAGAGAGGAAATGGGTCGGCAGCCAAAAGACTTTGGGGAGAGCCTGGCCAAAGGAGGAAAAGGCCTGTTACGGGTATGGATTTGGAGATGAGTGTTTGATGTGCCAACTTGGCATTCGTGCTTGCAAACTACCTGCAAGGAAATTTGCTATCTTCTTTGTCAGTTCATTAAGTAAACAGAAGAGACGAACAGGCAGTGGGTTTATAGGAGACTCAGTGTAGTGCATCAGCTGTAGAGTTTGAGGTCATGTTTCTGATCAGCCTGAGGAACTGAAGTTAGGATCTTGAACAGGAAATAACACCAATTTCTCCTTTGAATTGTATAAATAAATAAGTAGTTACTCATGTTCAACAAATGTGTTAGATAATTAAAATAACTAGGCCCTTACTTGACCTTACAGTCAATTCTGTCATTCAAGTCTTTCCTCAGGTACAGTTTTCTTAAAAATAGAAAGTAAGAGAAAAAACAAAACAACCCCCCGCCCCAGCCAAACAGTGTTACTGATACTGAACTTTACATTATAAAGTTTTAAAATAAGCATGTGAGACAACAGGTTGCCCAGTTGGATTGGCAGCATTCCAGTTGCTCGTTGGGAACTTAATTATCTTTGTTTTAGGGTGTTGTTGGAGGTGTGACAGGCATCATCACTAAACCAGTAGAAGGTAAGCATGAAGACTGCACTGCTTAAGTGGTTTCTCAGTACTTTACAATTTATTTTGTAATGTTAGGAAGTATCAATCTAAGTGTAGTGATGCTAAGGCATAGCCAGATTTTTATATTTCTTATTAAAATGTGAACTTACATGATGATTTCGTTAAGTATCTTTATATCTGTTATTGGCTTTACCACCTTTTAAACCTTTGCATGAGTTAAGAAGTGGTTGTCTCTGTGATGTATTTTGTTAGGCCTGCAGTAGTACCCAGTTTATTGTCTGAAGCCAGAATAAAGACAGTAAAAATAATAAAGTAAAAATCACCAGCTGAAAAAGTTTTTTGGGACTCCAAAGGTCAGAGAAATCTTAAAATGCAAATTTATTTTTATGCCTGAAGTCAGTATTTGTTCCTGTTACTTCATGAATATGATAGATGATGAAAAATATCCAGGATAAAATGCCTCTTATTAATCTTCAAGTAACAATGATTTAAATGTTGGGGTCAATTGTTACTGTGTGGTATTTTATAGCTTTTGGGTGATACTTTGATATGTAGTCCTTGTCTTTTTGGTGGATGAACACACGTGCTTTCTGAACACTCCTTTGGCTCTTCCATAGTTCTGTATCACCAGAAACGTGTAAATTTGAGATAGAAATAGTTAACTTCTATCACGCTTGTGCATCTTAGTGTCTTCAGACTCTCTTGTTATTGCTCTAACCTATAAAAAACTGATGTATGGCCTATAGTCCAGACTGAGAGTGTGAGAAGGAGAATCTTGATGACATCTCAGTTCTGGGCCCTGTGGGGGCTGGTAAGGTTTTAAGTGAACAGTGCTGTGTCTGAGCAGACCAGGAAGCAATGGGTGACTTTGCACAGACAGCTCTTTGTGCAAAAGGACTGCACAATCAATGGCTGTGGGCTGTTTCCAATACAAAACAATTCCCCTACAGCAGTAATGGTTTAATTCTGTGGTTAATATCTTCAGGTAGGTCACGAAAACATTTATTTTTCTGTTTCTGTTCTTTTAAAGGGGCTAAAAAAGAAGGTGCAGCTGGATTCTTTAAAGGAATTGGAAAGGGGCTTGTAGGAGTGGTAGCCCGCCCGACGGGAGGCATTGTAGATATGGCAAGCAGCACCTTCCAGGGAATTCAAAGGTACAGTGCCAAGAGGAGGTTTTGAAGTAGTTCCCCTATGTTGGATGCCAGGTGGTAAAGTGCTCCAGTAGTGCCACACAATTATTTGTTAAATACGAAAAGCAGGATGATATGTGGGGTTGAGAGATGTCCAGTAGCCTGTAACGAATGTGTTTTATGATAATGTGGAAATTGCTGCTTCAGAGAACACCTTGCAGTGTTGTAATTCAGGTAGACAATAGCTATCAGTTTTTTTCCTTTTGCTCTTTCCCCTGCTTAGAAATGTCAGTTAAATTTACTATGAAAAATAGACCACTGAAATTTTCAGAGTAAAGCTTTCCAGTTGGAAATTTGGTTAGCAGTGCACATCAGGGGCTCCTTGTGTTTTAAGGTGACCTTTGGATAGTGTGTTAATAAGTTTGAGAACCCTTAGTAAATTATCTGCTTTTGGGAATAAACTTCTCCAGCTTATTCTGTAGCTGTTTAATTGGCTAGTGCTAGTTTTGGTTTCTTATTAGCAGTGTGTCTTTACAATTTACATCTGCAGGGTACCCCGGATGTGCAAGTGGGATGTGAGGCAAGTGAAAAGGTGTCTTCTTAAAGATGTATTGGTGAAACTCAGGATTGTTTTAAGCTTACCAGAATCCTGTTGCACTCTCTATGGCAGGGTGGCAGAATCAACTGAAGAAGTGTCAAATCTCCGTCCCCCACGCCTGATCCGTGAAGACGGCATCATCCGGCCCTACAACAGGGTGGAAGCCGAGGGGTATGATTTATTTGAGGTATGTTTTGCATTGTAAACACAGTTAAAGTTCTCTAACCTGCAGGGTTACATAAAGGATTAAGTTGCAAACGAGCTGCCAGGGATCTGTAGCAGTCATTAGCTGAAGCACAAGTTTGCCCCAATCTGTTTGGTAAGGCAAGCCTGGATAGCAGGGAAGGTGCAGTGCTTGGAGTAAGCTGAATGCAAAAAGGAAACTGCAGCATTGCTATTGTTGCATGGTCTTCTCCATTTTATGTTTTGTAATCACTTCTCATGCTCTGGAAGGAGGTAGTAGGATTAAGAGTTATTAGGATTAAGATCTAAATATGTGAAAAAAACCCCCATTTTGATAGCTCCAAATTTTTGTCTTTATAACAAAGCTGAGGTTGGTTTACAAACTAAGCAACTTTTAAAAAAGATTAATAGAGCTTGAATTGTTTAGTTGTATCAGCAGTTAAAAAAGCTGCATGAATTTTCAAAATACCACTGTTTGGTTTTTCCTTATGTTCTTCATAATAGCAATCTGTCATAGCTACAGGCACTGTGTGGACATTTAGCCTGCTTTCTCATGTGGATGTGCCTGACATATGGAAGATGAATAACATGAGTTTTCAAGTTCTAGATAGTCAGAATATGGTTAATTTGTATTTCAGACTTTGTGTTCTTAAAACTTACGTTTAAATGCTAATTCTGTTGCTAAAACTTAGAGTAAAATAATTGTCTACATTAACATTTTAATACCAAAACTTGGATATTTACTACTTGCTTGTAGATGGTCTTTTAATCCTTAGTCCCTGTTCTATTTCTAACGTTTCTTTTCTTTCTCCTTCTCTCCTGGCATGCAGCAAGAACTGGAATAATGGAGTAAACATTTTCCATATTTCTTGTCTATTTCTGTCACGGTTTTTTATCTGCCTTAAGTATTTAGATAAAGGGCATGATTGCATTTACCATGTCCTCTGCCCTTCATTCGTATCTTTTCTGTGTAGCTGTTGAATAAAATGGCATTTCATGTTGTCCAGGCTAAGAAAATAAACTTGAATAACCATCTTCAGTAAGGTTAGATGAGTGAGTCAGATGGGAGAGACAGGGAGGGTTTGTTTCCTGTATATTTATTTTTCTAAGGATGCTTAGCTCCCTATGAATGGCAACAACAGAAGGCACTTGGAAAACAGATTACAGTAGGTTAGACCCTGAGTTCATTTATTTATTGGTGTTCTCCTAGAGCTAGGGCTGTGGACAGAGGGGGAGAGCAACATCTTGAGCAAAATTTAAAATAGTGATATTGAATGGAATTTACTTCTGGGAAAATGCTTGTAATTTCATGACCTAGAAGTACTTTTTCAATAGCAATGCTGAGAAAACCTGTGCTTGTGGTTTCTGTAATATGCCATGGGTCTGTCAGCTACACATCTGCTGACCCACCATGCCTTCAAGTTACTATTACTGGTTCTTTCTGAACATTTCTCAGTTAAAACATACAGCCAGCTTAGTTGACTCTGGTTTTCATTCACAGAATCTTCAGGGGCTTTGCTCTTTGACATAAATAAATAAATCAGTGTAAACTTTCAGCTGTTAACAGGAGTTCAAACACACACACACACATATCAATAAGTATGTGTGTATTTCTAAACTAAACGATGCCATAAATTTCATTACTAATGCAGCATCTTAGAAATTAGCAAGCTAAGCTTAACAAGCTGTTGTCAGAGCTAATTTTTTGCCTATCATATGGGGAAAAAGTGTTGAACACAGGTATCTTTGCTGGTAATACCTTTTAGAACTTAATGGTCAATTTTAAGTTGTTCAGAAAAACACTTAGTGAATTTTTTTAGCTGATTAAATGAAATTAAGTTATGATATACTAAGCAGGCCAAATTTTTTCTTCTTGAGTTTTTTATTTTTTTAACTATGTTTTTTACATCTAGCAAAAGTGAAAAGGTGGCATAGTCAACACAGAAAATTTGATATTATGCAGTTCCTCCACATCTAGTATTTGTATTTTTCTTAAATGGTGTAGATTGGAATTGGATACAAACCAGGAATGAATCCTCTGTATAGTTCACTAAATACAGTTTCTTTCAACAAGTCACTTAATGGCATACAAGAGAGGTTTGATTAACTGATTTTGTTTTATAGTACTGGAGGTCAGTGTTGGGAAGGCTTTGTTTTCTATTGTAAATTAGAAGCAAGAGGGGGCAATTTCTTTACATGAAATTGAATATTTAATGAAAAAGATGAGTCAGAATGTCAGTTCTATGTGCATTTACAAATTTAATCACAATAGGTACAAGGGATGTTTATATTTGGATCCAGTTTTGATCCTATGTTACAAGTAGTTTAACCAGAACCCACACCTTCTCATCTGCTTTAACTACATTTAATGCATCTGTCCCTTAAAAATAAATACAAGCTCACAGAGTGGAAACCTTGTAAGGTTACCTTAAGGTACAGATGCCTCAGTACCATCTGGTAATTGGATGGAAAAATGTTTCACCTTAGTACTTGTGTGTGAAATGTAGGCATTAGAGCTTGTTTTAGGAGGAGCAAACATATAGGTTTTAAAAGAAAAGGTACTTTTTCCATAGGGAAGTGAGGTTTTTGGTACAAACTGAGGGCTGTACCAGGTGCAGTAGATCAGTTCAGTTGTGTAAACTTGTTTATACATTTTCTTGTCCCAGAAGTGCTGAATCTAATGTGTGTGGGCTGTGTAGGGATGTGCTCAGAACCTGGGAAGTCAGGTGGGACGTGGTGCAGGCCGTGCTGAGTAGTACACAACGTGTTTTGTTAAACATAAGTGGACAGGATAGCTGGAGAACTCAAAGGACAAATAGGGCAGCTCTAGGAGAATTGTTTTGCAAGGAATCAGTTCTCATGAGTTTTCATCGTGGTCTGAGGAGTGTTTGAGGTGAGGTTTGCTGGAGCAGGTGGTGGAGCCTTTGGCGTGGCAGAGCCTTGCCTGCGCTCACAGGGACTGTGCCCGGTGAGGGGCTGCTGCTCACTCAGCTCCTCAGGGCTGGCATGATGTCACTTATACATTATTCAATGCCTGTGGCATTACTTTGTTTCATTTCCCAGTTAAAGCATGGAGCTTTATAAAGAATGCAGAACACCTCATGAATAATTGAGGCAGGGTGGTGAGACAGTGTTGTGTGGCAGAGCACAGACTATGCTGGAAACTGCAGATTCTATTTCTGGTTGACTCACTGTTCTGCTGTGAAGTTGCACTGCTTCCTTCATTTCCATGTAAAATAAGAATGAGTTAACTTTTTCAAAGTGCTCTAGTATGCCCATAAAATAACAGCTTTTGATAAAGATGTCTGAATTTTAAGAGTGTGCAGATCATGGAGTAATTTACATCAAGTGCAACCCTCTTTTTACATTATGCCACCACCATTGTGCTGGCATCTGTAAGGTGTACTGAGAATAACTCTGAGAAATACTGCATCTTTTAGGCACAGACCTCAGTGGGAACTATTACTTTAGTAACATATTGCATGTAAAATCTAAAAATACTATTGGGATTGTTTCTGAAGTTATGAGAAACAGGCTTTCTCTCCAAAGCTTTGAGTTTGAATAGAGAAACATGCTTATGAATAAATCTGTTTAAATATGTGGCATGTCTAATTTCTTCATATTCAACAAAAAGGATTCAGAATATGGATTGCAGCCTTTGAATTGCAGTCTTCACATGCTGGTGGGTTTTCTATTTCTTAATTTTTTTACTTGTTTTTGAAATAGCTATGGTTCAGGTATAAAACGTGGGTTCATATTTTCCTTTTAGTCATATGCTGCCATGTTTCTTCTAATGTTTGGAAGACACTTTGAGATAAGCAGTGTTTCTGGCATTTTTTTCCTTTCACGTACATTGTACAGTTTCAGAAATTTTTAAGATGGTCAGAAAGGGATATTTTTTTACAGAAGATGTTGGTTGACTCTGTGGTTTTGGTTGCTGAAAAATGCTGCATTAAAATATATTTCAAAACATAACATCACTAGAGAGCAGGTTTAGGAAAACATTATGCTGTTGATTTCAGCTCTTGAATATTCATCCACTTTTGAGATTAAAGGACTTTTTGGAGTCCATTGTGATGTATGATGATGCTTTAAGACATTTGTTGAACTTTTGAATATAAGAAAATAAAATGCAAATATAAAAAAAAGTTGAACCTTCTTTTAATTGATTATTATGTAAGCTGATCTTTCAATTTTGGTTACTTAAACTGCAGTTTAACAGAGTTAAACCTGTTATTCATAGACAAATGTGGAGTCAAGTGGAGCTTCTATTGTCATCTTATTGGTTTGATGGGTCCATGTATGGAAATGCAAAAGGACATGACTATTTCCAAGAAATAACTAAAAACTTACTGAATTTTTAGTCCTTCCTCTTTAGGTTATTGTTACTAGTTTGTCAGAAACTTGAGGAATGAGAACTTGAGGAATTTACTGTTACAGAGGCTGAATTCCACAGTAACAGCTGTAAAATGAACTGAAAGTCATCTTACTTTGCTCTGAAGGATATCAAACCAATTTTGGGGCACCCCTTTGCAGGCACTTGCTAAAGGTTGATATGAAGTGCGTGCATTCTGCATCCAGGCATTCTTCCTTGTGTTTCCCCATGTTGCTACACAGGAGCTGCTCATTTTCCCTTAAACCAGATTGTATCATAAACAAGGTGGTTGTATTGACCTAGAGGGTACAAAGGTAATATGCATTGACTTTAGACTTGTGTAACTGTCTTGCTAATTTTTGCTAATTAAACACTAGTTAAAAGTGTCTTTTTAAAAGACTTTTTGCATAATAGGAAAACCAGTAGTTGACACAGATTTATTCTCATACCCGCTTTGAGGCTGTGTTCCCACTGGTAGCAGGTTATTAATTTCATACTTTTATCTTTCTCTGCATGATGTTTTGACGTGTATTCCTCTCCCACAAATACGTTCAGGTGTCACTCTCTGAGTCTTGCTGCCTTTAATCCAGTGTTATTGGGAGTTTGATGTTGGGGTGACTGTGAGCCTGTCTGCTGTGCTGGTCTGTATTGTTGATGGAATGTTGTAATCCTGGTGACACACTCTAGGAAACATTATATTTTAGTCCAAGAGTACATACAGAATGGGAAATCTGAAAAAAAATCAATGAATAATTGCCAAAAAAACCCTAGGAGCACTTCAGTACTTTGTTTCAAAACTTTTTGTGTATTTGTAGGTTGTCACTTGAGTTGTAGTTGTCTAATCAAAACATGAGTAATTTCATCTTGCACTTTCATGCACCTTTGTATTTTGGGTGTTGAATAGTCACCTCTGCTCAGTGCTTCAGAAGCCTGATCTTGAGGTGCATTGAGAATTTGCATCTTCATAGTTTTCTTTCTGAGGGTCTGGTTCCTTATAAAGGTCCATGACCTTTGCAAGGTTTTCACTCTTGAATGAAGCCTGCAGCATGAGGTGTTGCAGAATGAACATTATTAAACTATTACTAGCACAGGAAGGACATTAAAATGGAGAAATAGTCTGATACAGCAGTGTCAGCGTTCCACCTTGGAGTGGAATGGATCAGACTTTTCAGTGACTCAGCTTCAGGACAGAGCACTGTGAGAACCTGCCTTTAAAGAACTAACAATGAGCAACTTTTCAGAAGGTTTTTGAATTCAAGACACCAAATTGATTTGATTTTTTTCTTTTTGTAAAGCCCCAAAATTATTTTCTTTTTCTGTTTCAGAAGTTGCACATCAGAAAATTGGAAAAAGAGGTGTATCGATACCACTGTGCAATTCCAAGGGGCAGAAGAGCAAACCTTGTTGTTACCAACAGGTATTAAATTTTGAATGCTTTCTAAGGGCTTGACATGATTTCAACTTGGGGATTAGACATCTAGCTAAGTCTAAAGTGGTTACTATTCTCTCCCTATTTTCCTTCTCTATTTTCTTCTTGATATTTTTAATATTTTGTTTTGTTTCCTTAATGGAAAATGTAGTCTAGTTGTGATGTCAGTGCTGGATACTAATTTGGGAAGACAGTTTACTCTGAGGTCAGTGACCCTTTCCTAATACTGGAGGAAAATATTCTTTTTTTTTTTCTCTTTGTTTTTGATTTTTTAAATTAGCTTGTGCTAAGGGTTTGCAGGAAAGCCAGTGGTTTGATAATACACCTTGTTAATTAAAGGATATTCTAAATGAAGTGTGAAGTCTTTGTAGCAGCATGAAAATTAATATTTAACTCATGAGACAAGTTTTAGAATTCAAGATGTGACCAGTTCTCATTTTGAGAACTCAAAACTTTCTAAACATGTTTAGGTAATGAAAAGGATTATGATCTCCACATTCCATAGGTCACCAGTTTCCACCTTGCCTGAATGTATGAGAGAGGCTCATCCATAATGAAACCACAGAGTCTTCCCAGTGTGGGTTTTTTTCATAATGACCAGCACACCTCAGAATTCAGGTTGCAGATGGACAAGCTTTTCGAGGCACTGAGCAAGGCCATGAATGATAACTGGGCAGTTGAGTTGTTTGCAGCCTTAGATAAAGGTGCACTTGTCTCCTTATCCATTGTCCTGCCAATACCGTGTGATATCTTAGATCATCTCTGCCTTTTAAAGACCAAGTGACTGCCTCAGAATGTATTAAGGAAATACAGGTCCACTGTGACATTCTGTTTTTAAACCACACAGAAAATGCCTTCTTAAACAAAAGTTTTCATTTTGCTTAGTTTTTCTAGCAGAGTTCTAGTTCCAGGGAGAAATTGAGTAAGGACTTTTTTTTTCCCCTTGAACAGGAGAGTGATCTATGTGAAAGAAGTGGAAATCCTAGGCCATTTAACAACAGAGTGGCATCATTTATTTGAAGAATTTACACGTTATCCCTCCTATGAAGCAAATATTTTAAAAATTACTGTTTTGGTAAGACAACCATGTAAATTTTCTTATATTTAACACTCACTAGAGGTCCATACATGCTTTTAACTTACATATGTTTCTAACTGCTAAATAAAGGACTATATGACAGAATTTACTGAAAGTTTCTTGAAAGTGTGATGGTTGGGTTGGACAGAGATCATGTTGAAATCTAACCTGAAGTTGACATTCAGGCCATTTAAGTATCAGATTCTCCATTCTTGTTTTGTGAGTCATCTGAAGCACATTTTTGTTCCCCTCTGCAGCAGGATCAAAAGATGTTCCAAAGAAAGGACAGTACAGGTCATGAATGTGTAAAGACAGTTCAGCTTCAGGATGAAGCTACAGCAAGGGTATATTCTTTTTTTTTTTTAATATTCTTTTCTTATGATATTGTTAACAGTTGTTGAAACTCAGCGTGTAAAAAGGATGGTAATGTTCAGAGACTTGTTAGAGAATAGGCTGCTATGCCTGAGGACCATTTACCATAGTTCCATGTTGAAAAATGAGTTTAACCAAGAGTATGCTGAGACCAGATAGTCCAAAGCATTCAAGAGAGTTTATGTAATAATAATTTAATGTTGAAGCTATATAGTCTTAGGTTTTGCATGTTAAAGCTCATTAAAGGAAAATAATTACAGTATCTAAAATACTAGGTTGTATTAAATTCCCTGTAGCCTGTAGGATTCAACATACCTGCTCATTATTTTAAGATCACTGGATTAAGCCACTAAGTGGACCTTGTATGAAAAGGCTTCCTGAGATTCCTCCCTCCTCCCTCCCCACACCTGTTTTTTCTACCATTTATCTCTAAATGTTTATCCCTATTGGTGCTGGGGAGGCTGGAGTATGTCGTGAGCTTTTGTTCTGTGGATGGTTGGCTCTTGTAGGTAACTTACATAATCTGATCTATCAATTTGGATAAATTCCAGGATATGTCAGCAAGAGAAAAATTTACCTAGGAAACCATGTGTGTTACTGTAGTGTTGTATCAGGTGATGAGAGGAGGTGTTCCGCCTGATACCAAAAGTGAAATCAATTAGATCCACAGTGTCTTGGGAGCACACTTGAAATTGTAGCTCCAGTAAATGGCAAGTCAGCAGATGGAATCAGAATCGGGGCCAAATTGCTGCTATTAAATTGATTGAGCCTTCTAAAAGAATGGGTTAGACTGGGAAGGAAAAAATTGCTATAATTTTGAGGCACTTTATATACTGGAAGAGTCTATCTTAGTTCTTTACTGTGTCTTGTCTAAAAGTGTTCCTTCAGCTTTCTCGTACAGCATGTCTTCCAAATCACACTTGGAATTTAGTTTAAATCCTTTTAGTTTGTCTGTATCTTAGTGGCATGGCCAAAGCTGGAACATTACACAAAACACACAGGTCACATTAGAAGATACTTCCTTGTGTTTAATTACCTCTTTTGGTATTATTTCCTACTGCACATTCCTTTGCTGATATTTATGCTTGTATCTATACATTAAAAAGAGATTTTTTTTTTTGTTCTTAACACAACCCATTTACCTTTTGTGGATTTCTGTTTCTGTTCATCAGTTGAATATCGTGCATGTGAATCAGGAGCTAAGTATCTAACCTAACCCAGCCTGTGTGTGTATGTGGGTTTCCATGTTTGTTGAATTAGCTATGTTTTAGTAACATCTTATGGAAGAAAACTACTGCCTGCTTTAATTGTTTTTTGCTTTCACTGTGTTGTTTTACAGAGGGTTTGTTGTGCCATTCAGGAAGCCCTGACAACACGAAAACAACAGAAACTGGTGAAGAGGGCGTCCTTGCAGTTGAGGAAACCTTAAATGCTGTCTTGATAATGACAGGATTTGTTGGATTTGACCTTTGGTATGCAATTTTCTCCCTAAATTGATTAGAAGCAACATGGAAACATTGGGCAAAAAGTAAAGATAAAATATCTGAGGTCTTCTCTCAAAGTTAACAGCCATTACCACTTTAGTTTTAGAAGTTATGCATCTTTTGGAAACAATGGATTTCTAAAACATGCATTTCAGTTTAAAAATTACAGTTTTTGATAAAACGTTTTCCCACTCTGAAATGCTATTTTCTGCCTTTTTTAATGTCAGAGATTCTAAAATGAAATGGTTATCTTATTTGCACTCTATGGTTTACAGACCATGTGGTAGTAGTGGTAGTTCTGGTGTTTTGCAAATTGAAGTACTTCTGTGCATGAGTGGAACGAATTAAAAACTGTTTTAGACAACGTTCTCCTTAAATTAAGAAGCTGTGGACAGTTTAGCCAATATAATTTAATCTCAGAGTGTTTAATATTGGAAAATACTGCATTGAAGCAGTGGAAGAATGAGTATATATGAAAGAAATAGGCTGTTGTTGTCTGGAAATGTTTACTTTGGAATGTTGTCACATTGTAAATGAAAATCTGCACTTTAAAAATGGAAAATATTATTCACCTGTCATGGGCCTGTTTATGGTTTTGGTTGTATCACTGTAGCTTAAAGACTTCTCCAGGAGGAACAGCACACTGGGTTTAGCACTGTATGTCAAAAGCTTGAGTCTAAGAAATTAGCTTTCCATATTTCAGTGTATGGTCACTCCACTGGCAGAATGCCATCTCTTTAAGTTAAAACTCACTTCTGATACAATTATTTTGTTGCAGTTTCTCTTCCTCAGGACTGTCAGCATTCAGTTTAGCATCGCATTTGAACACAAAGTGTATGCCTGGTATGAATAATCCCGTGAACTTCCTTGAGACAAGTTCCATTCTTAACACAAGGCACAGCTATAGGTAACTGAGTCAAGGACTATATAAGCAAACAGATTTGAGTTCAGTGATCAGTGAATTGAGAGCTTTTGCTGTCAGTCTTTGGCTCTCAGATAAGAAAATCAGTGTCCTTGTGAAAACTGATGTAAATTTGCCCTTTCCACCTTACTTCACTTGGTAAGATTAATTTCTATTTCTTACTTGAATTTTGTGCTAGATAATAGCTGTAGATACAAAGTTGATGAACTAAAATGAGAATATTTTTCTACAGATCCATCCAGTGAACCAGGCCTGGATTTTTAAACTCTATACTTAAGGGCTGGTGCATTGGATAAATGCACTCTTAACCTGCACCTATGAGCTCACCAAGGTTATAAAGCTTAAGACACTTGAAAGCAAGCTGCCAAACACAGAACTTTTAGACAGCATTGCACACCTGGTTTTATTGCTGTTGTATGCACATGGCTATTAATCCACTTTGCTACATGGTACAGCCTTTAATTCTGTGCTATCACCTGTCTTCTAGAAAGCTCTGCTCAAACAATAAATAAATCAGCTGTCTAGGTTGTATGTATATCAAGTTCATGTTTAAAAAACAAGACAATAAATTTTTATATGCAAGTATTTGTGCTATGATTTAAAGTGTTGTTGCTTCTCAAGTGCATTATAGGCTGTTGGTTTGTGTCATGTCCCTGACACCACGGAAACAATCGCTGGAGTACGAAGGTTCGAAAGCAAAAGAGCTTTCTACAGCTCAGCAGCTCTTGCATCCTATTTTCTGGCATTTAGGGATAGTTTTATGTGTACTGCCTCTTAATTCATACTTGAAAATAGATGTCACTTTAGTCTGCTTGGTGCATGTTCAGACAGTACCATGTGCCTGGTTTTAGGTGAATTGGAGCTTAAAACAGTTCTGAAAGCACATTTCTGACTCCAGTCTTCTGTTTGATTCCCTTATATACTTCCTCGTGTTTTTGGTCAACTCTCTGGCTTGAATTGTAAACAGTAGACATTTCATTTTCTCACTTTCTATGTGATTAAGTTCAATGAAGAAACTGCCTATTTAAAATAGTCTGAAGGAGCAGTAGTTTTTATTTTGAAATGCACCTTTGCAGTTTGGGTTGCTGGCTGAATTTGAACTGGTAGATGGCCTCCAGCTGGAGTGATGAACGACCTTCTTTACCACTTGGATCAAGAGGACATGAGAGAGGAATTCCATTTCTTGCTTAAATGAAGATGGATGTTTGGGATGAATAAATTTCCAGTGCTTATCCTGGGCTTTCCTCAAGTGTTCCATTCCATTTTACCACGTGTCCTTCTGTCTGTGCTTTGTTTTTATAGCAGCCTCTGGCATAGCTGCATCCTCTGCAGCTGCAAACACTGTTGGCTCTACCTGGGCTTTGCTCTCTGACTTTGGGAAGAACTTTCCTGTCAGTTCTTTTCCTTAGGCTGGTGCATTTTCTTGAAGTGCTAGCTAAGGGACAAGGACAGTCTCTTGTCTAGTCCCTGTTTGTCCAGCATAAGAACAACTGCAGAATTAAATCCTGTTTGTATGATGTGTTGGGGTAAGAGGGTGAGAGGATGTTTTCAGACAATCTTGAGTGATGAATTTCAACCAGGTGCTGCATTGCAAGTGAAAACCTTTTTGAAAGATGTTCTGGGTTTTTTGGTTTTTGTTGTGGGTTTTTTTGTTTTGTTTTTTTTTTAGTATCTGACAACAATGTGTTTTTCCATATCTTAAAGATTTTATGCCTCTGTGAATCTCTAGAGTTTTTCAGTATTACTGAACACACCAAGTTGCCAAGCTGCCTAGCCTTTTCCTTACAGTGAGCTCCCAGAAGCTTTTTGCTGTCTCAAAGGCCATTTTTTACTGAATATTAAGACAGTAAAATTAGTGTTAATTAGAACTCCAAGCATTTAGGTCAGGCCTGGGTCCTTGCTTGGCTTCAGTTACTCCTTTGCTTTCTGGCTCATCATAGGTTTCTCCAGCTCTTTAAAAGCATTTTTTTTACAAGGTGTTGATGAATGTTTAGTCCTTATGACTGTTTCTCAGTCTCTTGGTTCAGCTGTAGCCTCCTGAAACTCTCCTGAAACTTGCTCAGTCCTTTGTGCCGTGCCCTCCCTGCCCCTGCATGCTCAGTTGTCCCCCAGGTAGAGAACAGTACAGCCTTCCCCAGTGTGGATCTATGACCTAGTAACCACTTTAAAAGGACAATAGCAGAAGAATTATAATACAATCAAGCTGTTTAATTGAAAACCACATTAATATGCTTGTGCTTATGTTTTTAGAACCACTTAATTCTTTAAAAAAGAGGATGACATGAGAACTTCTGGAGTAGATAATGGGTATATGTGCTTCTTCACAGGATAGTGCTATCAGTTCCACTTAACCCTGAGCTTTCTTTAGGGAGCATTTTACTTTGATAATTTTCCTTGAATAACTGCCCAATCTGGAGACGAATAAACACTCACAGGCTGAAATGCTGTATTTTGAAAATGCAATCAGCTTCTTTATGAATTTCTTACATTAGCTTGGTCCATTTTGCTGTTAAGTGTTCAAGGGGATTTTAGGCTCTCTTTCAATGACAATTTTTACTGGATTTTGTTTAGACTTTTTCCTCTCAAAATGACCCTATAATCAGTGACTACTGCCAATCATTCTCTACAGAATTACAATAAGCCAACCACTTAAAAGTGCTTATGTGAAATTTTAAAGAAACAAATAGCATCACACCATTCTTAAAACCCCTCAGGTTGTGGAATATCATCATTGCAGGTATTTGCAGCCTCAGTCCATGTGGTCCTGGACAACACACTCTGGCAGATTGTGCAGTCTCAGGAGATGCCTTCTAAGCCCAGTTGATCTTAGATTCTGTCACAACAGAAAATCTGAAATACCCCCTTTCCCTCCAAAACCAATGAAAATCATCCAAGAGATGAGGTTTTGTGTTTCCTGTGATAACTTAAAGTATATGCATCAAAAGAACTTCATACCTTTCACTGTGACATTTAACCATTTTCTCAAAATTTGCAGAGCCTGGAAGATTTTTTGGTTTGTTATAGGCACAGAATAGGGAGTGGTTTAGTAGTAAGAGAAGAAAGAGTTATGAAGGGAATAAACTGTGAAGTTGAAGCAGGGGATAAAAGAAGTAATTCAGCTTAACAATCAAGTGCCAGTTCTTATTTCATTGCTGGCAGTAAATATGCTTTTGTTGTAGTGGAGTAACACAGAGATTACAGTGGGTATATCCTAACCTTGGGCTTTGGTTGACAACAAGGTACCTTGGGTCACTCAGAATATTTAAAAATAAAATTGAAAAGATTCAATTTTAAAAGTGTAAACTGACTTGTGAAATGTTTTGAAACTAGCTAGCATCTGTTTGACAAAACAATTCTTTCAACAGCTTTAAAGTTGCATTTAGTCAAACCTGAGTGTGAAGACTTAATTTGGAATAGATACCAGTGGACTGACCAGAGAAGTTTTAAATAAGAAACAAGTGGAGGGAATTGAGAATCAACATATGCAACTTCGAGTTTCATTGGAAAAATCAAAGCTTTAATCTGTTTATTAAAATTTCCTGGACAAAGGTATGTTTTGGAGGGAAAGGGCAGTTCCCAGTTAAACCTGTGATGCCACATAGCAGGAGAGGGACATATTGAAGTGGGGGGGAAAGTTGTTTTACAACTAGATCTCTAACTAAAATTTGTTCCAGTATATTAATATTTTTTTTTCATTTACTAATGATCCTGATGCAATTCCATCCCTTGGATTATGGATCTTATTTGCATAATCACTAAGTAACAGTGAGGCAAATACACAAATCTTCAGACTTTACCATTTATTACCTCTGTGCTGCAATTTGCTTCTGTTTTGAATTTTTCTAGATATTTGTCATCAACTAAGGTGATAGCTTAATCTGGTTACCTCAGTTGTCTGGGGGAGAAAAGCTGAAATAGGAAAGGAGAAATAACTCTTAAAAGGTGAAAAACCTGACCTATTGAAAGGAACATGTAAATTTAAAACTTGATTCAGTTCACTGTATCCTCACCCTTCCTGTAGTTCAACAAGCAAACCTCTAGTTTGACAAAGTTTTATATTATTTGTTATGAAATGAGATTGTCCATTGTCTATCCTGATCTAGTCTTCAGATTGTATTGGGGCCAGGGAAACAAGGGAGATGGGAGGAACCCCGTAATACTGACCTGATAGGTTAGGAGTGAAGGAAGGTGAAAGCAGGATAGTGATAAATCCATAAAATGGTTAAGTCTTGAGAGGTAAAACCAAATTATTGAAAAACTAATTTGGTATCCTGCTACAAATTCCTTTTACATCAGTAATTGAGAAAATATCTAGTTGTGAAGACCAACTGCAGTACTTGAAAATGTTAACTTTGTTAGGCTTTAACAAGGAAAAGAAATTTTTGTTTGGATTTCAGTCAGAGAGGCAGAGCCATTCCCAGGTACTTTACTGGAGTCAGCAGATGGAACACTGAAAATGCTCTTTATTGCTGAAATGACAACACTCAGATTCCAGTGCTGATCTTGTGTGTGTGTCCACATTGTTTCTAGACTCGGCTGTGTATCACAGGTAAGTACAGTGAAGATGTACAAGTCTGCAAAATGCTGGTCCAAAACAAAGGCTTGAGAAATAGGGAAGCAGTTTGTGCAGTAAATAATGTAGTGAGTTTCCAGGGATTTGAAATGTCTCCTCACCAGGTATGGCATACATTCCTTTCACTTATAATAAAATCTTTATAGGTAAATCACTGAGCTGTGCAGGTCTGGTCTCTGCACTGATGAATGTGGCCCTGAGTCTGCCCTTGGCTTAGTTGATGTATGAGGACTGGATTGTGCTTATAAAGTTTCCTCATGTGTTTGTCATCTTCACCTCTGGCTGTGCTTTCCCTTTCCCTGGAAAGAAATTTGCTGTTGACTTTTCAAGATCTATGACATTAGACTAAAGTGCTTATAAGGAATCCAAAAAGACTTCTGCATCTGATCCCATAGAATTGCTGCAGGTTAATTGTCAGTAAAAGCAGCACAAAGGGGTATAATCAAGTAACAAGAGGAAATGCAGGTTTAGTATAATGAGAAACTTTGAACAGTTTAGCATTTAACTTTTAGGACCTTCTTCACACTTCAGCAGAGTGCACCAACCTTGAGTGGCTGATGCTGATAAACATCAAGAGTAGACATTCTCGAAGTTGCTGTGGAATTTAAAAATTACTGCAGCACAGCAGAAATCTGTGTGGAATGACACAGAATGTGTCAAGGTTGCAAATGAAGAGATGCTGCTCTAAGTTGTTGTTTCAGTAGTTACCCACAAGGTGGGGGAATGAACCTTTGTATTTTACTGCTGTTGTTTTACAGCTTTCCTGCCCACCCTCCTCCTGCCTGGATACCACACTTTTCAAATCACCTGCTTGATGTGGTCAGTGCAGAGCATGGAGCTGTAAATCAGAGCCTGTCAGAAGCTTTTCAAGCTGTAGATCCAAACCTGGAGTTTTGCAAGTGTTGAAAAAACATACTACAGTGATCATTCACTTGTTATTTCTTATTTGTACGCAGTGTAATAAATAATCTGATTTGGTGCAGATTTCCGTGGGTACAGATTTCTTTAGTGGGAATGTTTTGTAGTAAAAGCTTTTATGTGTGGTTTTTACTTAAGTGTTCATTCTGTTAATGGTATTGTTGATCTGTACATGGCTGTGTAACAGGCAATGTCCTGTTTTCCCTCTCTGTATCTGATAAATTCAGAGACATCTAAGGCAGCCCAAGAAGCCATCAGAGAACTCTTTATCAGGGTTGTGTACTTTGTGCTGTTTAGCTAAAGTTAATAAAAATCTAATTTTTCGTAGTACTTTATGGTAGATACCACACCCATTTCAAATAGCATTTAAAAATCTAAGAGTAATACTTACAAACAAAACAAAAATTAAAAATCAGCAGTATTATTCTGTATTTGGGTCATGGCTGCTGCTTCTTGCTTTAGAGACTGCCCCTACAAGCTGCTGATAAAGAGAAGGGGTCCTCACTCAGCTTGTGTGGTTCAAGTGTAGGAGCCATTCCCACACCCCTGAGCTTGCAGGGCTCAGAGTATCATGGATGTTCCCTTGCAGCATGCAAGAACTGAAGATGCATAAGCCCATATGCTCTTTTTGTGTCTGTATTGTTTGTTACAAGTCTCTTTGTCTGTTTTTAGGATCCTTTCCAGTTCCTTCTTTCTAAAGATTCTCTTCGCTGTTCTTTGCAATGTAAGGCTGCTTAAATGTTTAATAATTTGGCTGGATCTTTGTATTGGAAAAAAAATATTTAATGAGAGAAAATATTCCTGGAAAGGCGTATGAGAGAAAAGTCTTGACTGTAGGGGAATTACACATTTTAAACCAGGTTATTTCTGGTATTATCAGGCAAAGAGTGCTCTCTCTGCTGGATTCTGAGGGCTGCTCAGATCCTTCTGCCATTGCTCACAATTTCCTAACCTTGTAGCATTTAGGGCTTGCAGGCAAGGGCTGACAAGCGAGGAGAAGGCAGGAAAGAAGGAGATGAGGCACTTGGAACAAGATTGCTGCCTTATTCCTTTTGTAGACTCTGCCTAGCTGCTCTCATCCTAGTCAGAGGAGACACTACCTTGTGGCTTAGTGTCCCATCCAGTATTTCCTGAGTAGCCAGCAAGTAAAACCAAGATTGTGTTTTAGTTCCCAATTTGGCCTTTTTATTCATGGAATTCTGCTGGACATTGTGTCTGAGTTAATATCTGCCCTTTTTTGGGGAAAGCTTTATGGCTTCCATTGGCACAAAGGCAAACTGAGCTGGCTGTGGTAGCACTGACACACTTGAGATAACCTGAGTAACAAATTCTGGATGACCTCTCATTTCCTTCTAATAATTTCTGTGACACCTGCTTGACTAATCTAGAGGCATTTGAAGAATTTAGGAGGTTAGAACAAAGGAAGAATGGAGAATGAAAAGTGGAGCCACCTGGATAAGAGCCTTGAGAATCATGTTCTGACTCCAGTACTTGCTCTTTGTGACCTGTACTCCCAAATTTTAAAACCCTAGTATAACCTAGATGTCATAAACGTTTACATTTGACTCATAAGATATTTTTTAAAACTTGCCTTAGATGGAGATAACATTTTTTTTTGGTCATAGATAAAAGTTAATGGAGGAATTCTTCAAGTTTGCTCTGTACATGTGTTACATGTCCTACCTCTACCTCTGGCTCTTATGTTGGCTGTTTCATTGCAAAAGTTAGAAATGCTGGAGAATTAGTAGATGTTTTTTAACTCAAGTTGCACGCTGAAGATGGGGAGTTCCATTTGAATGAAGTTTTATTTGAAAAGTGACAGCTTTCCACAGTGGTTCCATTTTTGTTGACACTGAGGAATTGAGTATCAGAAAAGAAATTAAAAAAAAAAATCATCTGGAAGCTGAAATAGTCTGGTTTTGAAGTGTTCCAGTGTTGTCTGATAGGAGGCTCAGAGGCTTTATTGCTTCTGTTCTTTTCTGTGTGCTGAGGTCTGTGACCTGCTCCTGGGGCAGATGGATGATGCTCCGATTGGCAGAGTGGAGTCAACAAAATGCCCCAAAACCAGAGGCAGGAAGCAAAGAAGGGAGTGTGAACATGTAGCAGAGAGGCTGTTGGCAGGCAGGCAATTGATTAATCCACCAGCAGATACACAAGTGTGTGGCATTGTCAAAGGCCTCTGCCAGATGAGCAACAAGTGGGCAGTTAAACCTCCAAGTCCTTGCAATGACATTTGTCAAACAGATGCCAGTGTGCAGTAAATAGGCCATGATTTAGGATCCAGTCACCAGTGTCCCTAGTGAAGATAAATTGATACAAAAGCTTTGCAGGGTGAAGGCCGTCAAAGGTGTGAGCACGGCTGACGCAGCTGGGATCAGGGCAGCTCTCCGCTGGCTTTCCGAGGGGTTCTGGGAAGAAAGACATCTTAACATTTCAAGTTTATAAATATACAAAGAAAATGGTGTGAGGGCACAGCGTGTATCTGAACTGGGGCCACCTGAATTTCTAGCAGTTCAGTCAAGGGATTTATTGTGCATTTTCAGTGGAACCTGAAATAGAAGCAGTTGGTGAGATACAGAGCAATCCAGGGCAGAAGAATAGCATTGTCCTTACAGCAGAGGTGAATGTTTTTACTATTAGCTTCTCTTGAGAAAACATGCTTCTCTTTAAGCATCCAGGTGGAGATCATAGCATAAGTGATTGCCTGCATAATATATTATTCAGCTGTTCCACCAGGCCTATCCTGTTGCAGGTGATAAGGGCTTGAGAAAAACCTACTGTAATTAAGACAATTACAAACCCCATTTTTAGCATTCGCTCTGGACTCAAATGGGGAGGGGGGAAACACAATGTGGTCTTACATTTCTGTCATAAAGTTACAGTAAATGTTGTAAGAGCACATCATAGGGGAAATGACTGCTGTATGGAAACTTATAAATGCTAAAAGATCCGTGTGAATGATGAAGGTGCCATGTGCCAGTGAGTACTCATTCATATGGTCTGTACTAGAATATAGTGATGATGTTAGAATATAAAACTAAGAGAGTTTTGTCTTTTACAATCCTGTCAGCTTGTAGAAGCTAAGTGACATACAAGATGGGGTAGCTGAGACCTCCAAAGAAGTTGTGACAAGAACAGTGTATTGTGGAGCATAAAAACCATTTTAAGCTTGGAACATGGGGATGCTGTGAGAGTAGCAGACTTCTGCAACAAGACATATGGAAGGTATCTTAGCCACTTGATAAGAAATGCTGTAGCCACTGATCAAAATAATTAAAAGTTTCCTTTCCCAGGTGGTTGACTGAGGCATTTGCTTTTCACTGAGAAAGGCAGAGCTGGGGATGACAGTGCTACTTGGGGGTTGGTGTGCAGCTGCTAACACTGACTTTGAGGGTGTCTTACAGCAGAGTTTTTATGTGCTTTTTAAAGCCTCACCCTTAAAAACACTCTGGTTTCCCATCTGGCAAGTCTGATCGTAATGCTTTTGTAACTGACTGGTATTTGATGTTTAAAATTGTCAAGTAATCAAATGTAATTAATGTAAATACTGTTAACTCCAGTTAAATCTCTGTTCAAGTGGTTCTGTGCATTGACAAGTGCAAGTATGTCAGTAACAAGGGATGATAGATGTTTGTCGGTCCTTTGATGTTTTATAAACACCAGAAAATATTAATCCCTTTACACATGTTCATTTTGACTGATGCTTGTGAACTAAAACATGCCAAATATATCTATCTCTTCATACACCTTGCCCCTCACTTCTGTAACAATCAGAGTTCCTGTGGGGCACTTTAAAATATAATAATAACTGCTGCACAATATTTTAATAAAAACATTCAGTGGAATCTTAACAATAGCTGGATTATGTCAAACTTGAATTGTTTTTTTTAAGAAATAGGTTTAAAACCAAAGTGATCCCTTGCTATCCAGGAATACTCATTGCTTGATCAGATCTAGCTCCCTATTACAGCAGCACACAAAAATTGGAATTGTTGTTTTTTGAAATGTGTTTTCTTCAATCCTAGTAAAAACAAAAGTTTAAAACTTAAGAATTTCTTGCAAAGTTGATTGAATGTCTTCAGCCAAACCTCTCAGGGATGGCACAAAAGTTAAACACACTGGCTTGTTAGCCTTCCAAACAATGCTATGCAAAAAAATTTAGCAGAGACTGTTCTTGTTCAATTTTCGTAAATGAAATACTGTTGTTACTATTTTGTTAATGGGAGAGAAATCAGGTTAGGTAAAAGGGTAAGTATTGGTTTGAAGAAGAGTTGCTTGGATTCAGTTAAAAAGTGAAATCAAAGCGAGAGACTTCTCTCCCTCTTCCCTCAACAAAGAGTAGTGATGCGTCGATCGGAACACCAGTCTCCCACACTCCAGGTAACCATATGCTGATGAAACTTTTCCTTCTTTGATTGTATCATGAAGCCTTCAAAACTTAGTGGTTTTGTCCTAATGGATGCTGAAGGAAAAGGTGAAAAAGGTATCACTGGAACAGGAAATTAGATTCTTTTCATACCTGTGTATCTAAGCTGGATTTTAGATTCAACCTGCTCCTCTTACATTTTCCTATTAAGACATAGGAAAAAAAATTGTCTGCTGAGTATATCAGTCTTTGCATGATGCTGTGGAATGGAGAACATGAGACAATGCTGAATTCTTCTTAAGATACCAGTATTCTAGAGAGGCTGGAGCTTTGTTTCTCTTGTGTGGGTGTTTGAGCATTTGAATTGGCCATCTGTAGGGACAGCACACTGCTTAAACTGTGTTTTCTTCTTTGTGAGATATTTCTGTAGCAGTCTGAGAATGAAACCAGACTACTGATCTGCAGAGGGAATGGAGATGGCTAGCCATTCCTTTTTAGAAAAGATATAATGCTTATCTGGAAATTTTTTCTAAGAACTGTAGAAGCATAGTAAATAAAAGCAGTGAATATTTTTAGGTAATATTTAAAATCAGAACTCTAGATTTTGTGCATTTGGAAGTCTACATTGAGTTAGTTAAAATCATAGCTCTGTGATAATAAATAAATTCCTCCAAACATTTTCCACAAAGTTTAGAAAAAGCCTTAAACTTTAAAACCCCAAAGTCAGCTTTGTGTGTTTTACTTGTTTCTGTCTTGACTGTTGTCGGTGCTGAAGCAGTGAGCACGGTTTGTAATACCTCCAATCTGACTCCACGTGCTGAAATTCACTTGCTAAGGCATTTATTTCATATATACTATAAGAAAATTGACTTTTACACTGATTGTGCATAGTTTTCTCCAGACTTACTTCTAGTTCCCAATGGAGCTCACAGCGTTTCTCCCGTGTAGAGTTTCTACAGATACGTGTTCATTAGTGAGCCATCATGATGTGTGAATTTCCACGGCTTGCTTGGCCACTGCTTAAGTTCAAAAGTTTTCATGAAAACCCCTTAATTAAAGAGCTTTCTGCTTGTGACAGCTCCTTATCTATCTCAATTTTCTTTCTTTCCAAAGAGACAGTGATTTAAGATTTTCTCTAAACGTGATGTAAATGATCGATGGTACCTGACAGTTGCCATTGTTTGTCCAAACAGAATATTATCTGCAGGAAGGTCTGAACAATCAATCCTGGGTTCAGTTCTGTTTTGGGCTGAAGCTAGTTTTGTACACATTGTGCATTTTTCCTCTTGACCATCTTGAAAGGTGTTTTTCTGTGGTGTTCCTTTTCAGTAGGAAGTGTCAGCACTGGCAGTTCTAAGAAAGAAGTTGTGATACCAAATGGTAACTACCTTGCACAAACTTTGTTGCTCACAACAAGCCTATGAAGGGGCTGATACTGTTAATGAAACCTGGTGATAAAATTACTTTACAAACAAGTTTTCCATGGTTTGGTATTAAATTCCTCCACACTAAAACCTCATATTCTATCTGTGTGCTATGCTAGACCAAAATGACTTGGCAGTGGCTCATTTAAGGAAACCCAGAAACATTAAGAACCAAGTTGTCTTTTCTTCTGGTCATATTTATGTAAAATTTAAGTGCCATAAAGAGGCAACTGCTGAGCAGTTATTTTTGTAAATGTCCACATTTGGGTTGCACATAGGCGGCAAGAGTGGAAGCTGTCTTAGGCAGGCAGTGTTCTGTGTGGAACAATCTGTTTGTAGAAAATATCTTCCAGGCTGGATCCTGCAGTAGCCTCGGGAGAGGAGCTAGCAGTCAGGTGCCATTTAGAGGGATTAAGGAATTAAGTTCTGGTTTGTTTGTGAAGCTCAATTAGCAGACTGTAGCAATTTGATCTTGGTTAATTTTCTATCAAATCTGTGGAAACAGGACCACATAGTGCCTGGGTTTGTAGGAATATGAGCTTTTTGAAAACCCATAAAGAATTTCCTTATTCCAAGACAACGTTTGTTACAGTGATGGCAGCAGAATTTTGTATAATAGGGACAGTGCACTGGTTTGGAGATTTCATTCCTCAAAATGGAGGTGAACTTTAAAACCACTTTTCTTTGTGAATAATTGCTCTGTTTCGGGTGATCAAGATACACTGACAGTTAAAAAAAGAAAGGACAATATCTTTCTATGAAGACAGCAAGTCCTACATGCACACCAAGCACATCAGAGCAGTGACACTGTCACAATAAAGCAAATGCACTACTTAAATTTCACAAAAGGTTTCAGCATTAGCTGATGCTTGATCTGTTACAGAAAGAACCTTTGAATTTTCTGTTACATTGCATCTGAAAAAAGCACAGTCAGAATTTTTATTGCTTTTGAGTACCTCTAAACTACTGTATGGGAGACACTAAAATGCCAGATTCCACATTTGTGACATGCTGGGCTCCCACCCAGTATGCTTACAGATGAATGTCAAAAATGGTTTCAATAGGAGCAAAAAGCAGTGCTATAGCTTCAATGCAGCTTCAGAATGATCTCATTAATTATGAAGGGATGTGTGGCCATATGCTCAATGGCTGACTAAGCTTGAACATCTCCCAGTGCTGCTGGAGCCCTGGAAGGTTGTTGAACTAAATGTAAACTTCTTTTTTACCACTATACCGTCCCCCCAGTATTTGAGCTACCATAAGCTGATCCAAGTCTGAGGTCTGACACTGCACTTCCAGTGTTGTTTTCACAGCAGAGAGGAAGAACCTAAGTCAGGCATGATGTTCGAGCTGGAATCCGATTGCATCATTATAGCTGAGGCATTCCTGAACCTGAATCTCAGAATTCACAACAGCTTTAGTGTTATTAGCAGTTCAGTATGAGTTGGGTCAGCAGGTACTTTGTACCTTATTTAATTATAAAGAGTCATCTTTCACTGGTCCTTACAGGCTGCTTTTGCTGCACTATTCTGCTTTCTATTCATAGTTTTTGCCTCTTCTCTCCTTCTAGCTGTCCACTTTGGACATGGCTTCATTCCTGGTGTTACAGGTATCCAGTAGCTGTTTTGCCAATTGTCAGGGTCAGTGATATACTAAATCACCACGAGGTACATTGCCTTAGAGTTGGAGTTGATAGCAGATACCTGGCAATTACCCCATGTGCCAGTCACTGCCATGTGAGTAAATACTGTGATTGCTTCAGTAAGTAATCACCCTGCTGCTGCTGGAGCTGAATGTTTGCCCACAATGTTTGCTCTGTTGTGACAGCACCACTGTTTATGCAGCTATGCTTGTGAACAAAGCAAATAAGTGTTAAAAAAATACTGCTTAACCTGGCTCGGTTTTCCTGTCCAAGGCACAGTCTGGCCTTGCAGCCGGTGGTACTGGTGCAACCAAATGGGCAGCCTGGGGGCAGCAGGAAGCAGCCAGGTGGAACCCCTCAAGTCAGGATGAATATGAAGGTGCTGTCTGGAAGCATATCCTGAGCAAAACAAGTTACAATGTTCTGGTTTGTGAACAAAAGTTCTCTCTGGTATGTGATGAGTTGTTTTCCTGATCAGCCATGATAAGAATACAGGAACTGTATGTTCTCTTTATAAGTGATGTCATATATCAGAGAAATACCAGATTACCTCTTGATTTCTCCTAGTGGAAACAGACTGCAAGAACCCCAAAATTAATTAAAGCAAGAAGCTGGAGAACAGAGCTAAAAAATATGTCTGGGAACTAAGAATCTAGTCAGTGAACTAAAAGTCTTTTAGTAGATACAGACACACCAGGGTAGGGAAAACATAGTGATTCTACCCACAAAAAAAAAAAAAAATACTGCATTTTGCAGTGTGAAAATTTGCAATATGCTATACCTTTTGTGGCGAAGAAATACAAATTTTGCCCCTGTAAATTGATGTATTCCTGTACAAGTTGAGATGAATATGCATTAATGTAAATAATAAGATAGGCAGAACTTGCCATGAATTGTTATATTTTTTTTGCATAAGCTTGAAGTGTGCCATAAATTTCATATTCAATAGTGTTGACAATTCCAATAAGTTCAGACTCACTGTAAGGCAAAGCTGAAGAGCACCAAAGCTGAGTGTCTCCTAACTGGTCTGTAAGGTAAGCTGAAAGATAATGTCACTGCTTCAGGGGTGGAGGAACATGAGCTGACAGTAGGATGAAGATTATTAACTGTGGCCATAGCACACCCAACTGCCTGTCCAGCACACTTTTTGTTGCAGGAAATTTGCCGAAGATGATTTAAAGGAGTGGTTTGCGTGCTGTGATGTGGGAACTGGCAAGGGGCAAGTCTGATTTCTGATTAAAACAAAAGATACATTTGAAATATAAATCAGGCTGGTAAGACAATCTGGTGAACAACTTGGAAATAGTATAATTTGTACCTGTGGTATTCTATTCCATAGCTCACATTCCAGCTGCTTGAGCAGCTTTGTGTGTGTGCAGAGTTGATGCAGGTAGTGAAGGTGTTATACAGTGCATGATCCCAACGACTTCCAGCCTTGCTGACTTGTAGTGTGGTCATATCTGAGCCATAATTCATGTTTGGCTTGCTACTGAAAAAGCAAATCTGAGGCTTTTGTTCGTGTTCAGCAGCAAATCCAACTCAGATGGCTCTGCAGTTGCTGTCATCGGTCCTCTGCTGTGCTGTCCTCTCCTCTGTTTCTGCTTGCCAACGGGCGCACCAAGAAGGCTGCTGAGGATACGGTGCAAACAGTCTTCTACTCTCTCTGTTTAAAAGCTATTTTATTGATAGCTACTTCATAGTAATATGTCAGATGCTAAGTATCTGTTAAGATGACAAGGCTATTTCCAGCTGTCCTGATGGTGCCTGTGGTGTAGATGCTGGTGGCAAAGCAGGCAAAGTGACACAAGCTGTTCTACGTGTCCAGCGGGAAGATTTGGGTAAGTGCTATTTTACTAAATGAGTCTTGACTTTGTTACTGTAGCTGACAGAGGAACCCATGGCAGGGCTGCTGTTGCAGTCATCCCATCTTATTCCACCCACAGTGTCAGTCATTGCACAGGGAAGGGGAATGGGATGAATTTGTCCTGATGATTGGAAACAGTTAGAAACAAGAACGAGGAACAACCATCCCTTCCAGAAGGCATCGAAGGGATTCACTTGTGTCACAGCCAATACCCTATAACTTAGGTGATGCAAAGCTTGTTGGAGATGATAGTTATGAGGATAACCTCGTAAAGGTTACAAGGTGTTGGTGGTGTTAAAAATGTGAGACCAAGTAGATCTCTGAGCACAGAGCTGGTAATCTATTTATCCTCTAGCTGTGAATAAATTATTCCATCTTATGTATCAAGCCACACCAAGATGAAACCTTAACTAGCCACAGAGTGGTCTAGCAGGTTGTCTGCATATGTGCATGCACTGTTACTACTAATAGGAATTAAGTGAAAAAATCAAGAAAGGCTGAAAAAACCAGTTTTCCTGGTGTCTTAGTGCTCATTCCACAAACCTGGTTTGGAGTCTAAAGTCGATTCTATTTCTCTGCATGCGCATGAGGGAAGCAGACTTGCCTCTAGAGAGGTCAGGGGAAGGAACAGAAGAGTCCTTGCATTTGTGCTTCTTGCAGCTTTACAGAATGTTCCTTCTTCTGAAAAGAAACAGGGACATGGAACACAAGGGGAAGCTGCTTTGTGCAGCTTCGAGGTGTCATGAGACTGCTCCTTTTTCCTGTCCCCTGTTCCCAGATGGGAGAGAAGAGTGCAAAATGCAGAGTCTCTCTTTGTGTTTCCGTTGTGCAAGACAAATTTGCAATGTTGTTGGGCATTTCTGTGATAATGTGTGTAAGCCTACTTCCTTGAGCAAAGCAATCCAGTTCAGTAAGGACTGCATGTTCTTTGAACAGGTACAAAAATATATGAATGAGAATTAACAAAGAAAGTAATTTTTTAAAGGTCCTGAAATATCACTGCTTTCAGGGAAGGTCCCTAGTATGAAATTTGTTTTTCGATTCTACATATAAAAAATAACTTGAAAAACACAGTTACTTATTTCTTTTATGATAATTTAAATAAAAATTCTCTAGGGCAACAGTGGCACTAAGAATTTCTACTGTAAAAGTTCAACAGTAACTTAAAATGCATCTTTGCATTGTAAGTCAAAAATTTATGTGTATGTAGTCATGTGTATGTTGGTCACATTCATTAACTTGCCATCTCCCTTAATTACTATGATTCTTAAAGGAATCTCTTCACAGGCAAACTACCTGTAGGATGTTTTATTGTGAAAAGATCTCAGACTGAACATAGATCTAAAAATCACTGTAATACATGAATATTGTTGCCATCTAGCAATGTATTCCTTGGAGTTCTGGGGTATTTGTTAAACCAACAATTCTCTGTATAAATCTGTATTTATTTTTTAAAAGTGAATGCAAATATGATCAGAGATCAAAATTGAGGAAGCTTCAATCCTTACTTGACCGATTATTTTTATAATCCTAGCAATTACAGTTCTTAAAAGCATTGATTTGTCCTGGATTCAAACTGTAATGATATCTTAAATGTCATTCTTTATTATGAGAGACCAGGGGTGTAAAAATGGAGGAAAATGGGAAAAAAAATGTAATTGGTTATGTGGATTTAGTTTTTTAACTTGCAAGTATCCTAAGTTTCTAAGGAAGAGTTATGACTGGTTTGTCTCCAGAAAAATTGTTAACAAGTGGAAATATACAGGATATATGAGGAGTTTTGAAACCTTCAATTTCTTATCTCACCAGTTGTTTCTTCATGTAGATTGTCCATAGGCCTTTTCTCTACTGTGTGATGCAGTCTTATATTACATGGAAAAGGAAAAAAGCTTACCCTTGAGATTGAGAATCTTAGGTAAAAATACTCTTGGTGACTTCAGTCACTATTTGGTGATTGTTGTTTTACAGTTTTCTCCTATATACGTTCCAAATTTTCAAATGCAATAAATTAAATATCTGCTATACTCTGCTTTTAAGAAAAGCTGAAAATCTGTATTAAATAATGCCCACAGCAAATGTATTTGCCTTTGGCTTAGCCTCTGGCTTGAAGATTGTCCAAAATTTGGTGTTACTCAAGGAACATGATTTCCATGGTTTTGCCTTGTTAATGCTAAAACATTTATATACACTGTATTTTGGGCTTTTTATAAGTTTTAGTTGTGTGTGACTATCCCAAACAGGGAGTTTTCCTAGTAATGCTGAAATGGATTTCCCAGTCAATGAGACTGCACATTTACTCTAAGAGATGCAAGGCCCGACTGCTGTGTCATTTGTATAGTTATTTCTGACCTGGGATATTTTATCTCTGTCTGTGCCAACTGAGTGGCAATAGCTGATCTGAGGGAGAGTTTCCTGTTTGGAAAGGTCACTTAGGAGCTATTGTCTGGTGCTGTTGGTCAAAAGAAGCCAAAACAAAATCCAACAAAATCCCAAAAAAACCCAGAATTGACACTGGTTTCCTGGCCTGGGCTGTTGTGTTGGATTCTGCTATTTTGAATCATCTGATATCTGCCTCTTAATCACAGTGTCTGGGCTGTGTCTCACATTATTTCAGCTGTGGATGCTGAGTGAGATACTGGGGTGACATTTCATCTTAGCTTTGGCATATTGTGACTACATCATGACTCTGTCCCAGCTACTTTCATTTGTCTAAAATTTGGCTTATTTTCACAAATGGGCATAATGATAGTCATTAGCATTGGCAAGACTCAGCAGCTACAGGTTTCCTTAGAGCAAAGTCCCTGGCTATTTTTCCAGTAGAGTGTGATCTTCATTAATGCAAGGTCGTTCTCATTTCCTTCTTTCATTTCTCCTCATCCCAGCAGGTCAACTTGAATAAATAAACTAAGTTATATAAATGATCTTTCCTTTTCCGCTTGATGTGCCATGATGCCACATAATTTTGAAAGTGCCTTTTCTAAGAGATGGCTGCAAACAGCAGGGAACCCAAAAGCAAAGTCACATCTGTGACAGCACAGAAACCTCTTTCTCATGACAAAACCTATCTGTTTATGGTCAACAAGATAAGGTGTTCAGAGTTCTCTTGGGAACAGGCGGTGAATGCCTGTGGCCAACCAGCCCCAGGGGGCGGAGGGCTGTGGCCGATCCCAGTCAGTGTTCATTTTGTATATAAGAGCTGCATTTAAATAAATAATTCCCTTTTCTCGGTAATCTCATCTCGTGCACCTCTTGTTTCGACATCGGCTCAACAGCGACACACGTCTGTCCACATTTCTTTAAAAAATCTCCTATCCTGGAGTCTGTTCTCTTCCAGCCTAACAACCTAAGGCTCCTTTGCAGGGGAGCTGGAGAAGGGGTGTGCCTGCTGCAGTGCGTTCTTCAGGCTGACAAATACCATTTCCATTGAGCCAATGCAAAGGTATTTGGTGCCTGAACTACTATGAGCAGTTGTGCACCATGTTAAAATACCCTTCCAGCTCTTTTTGAGGAATATAGAACCAGGCTCATTTTAATAGTGGTAGTAACAGCATGCAAACCAACATAAGACCAGCCATGGTGTGTCCAGCAGCACCAGGGCAGTGACCACGCCCCTGTGCTGGGCACTGGTGAGGCCACACCTCAGTGCTGTGTCCAGTTCTGGATATTGAGGTGCTGGAGCAAGTCTGGAGAAGGGTCTGGAACACAAATGTGAGGAGCCAGGTGAGGGAGCTGGGAGTGTTTAGCCTGCAGAAAAGCAGGCTCAGAGGAACCTTCTCCCTCTCTACAACTACTGAAAGGAGGGTGCAGTGATATGGGGGTCAGTCTCTTCTCCCAAGTAACAAGTGACAAAACGAGAAGAAATGGCCTCAAGTTACCAGAGGAGGTTTAGATTGGATATTATGAATACTTTCTTCAGGAGAGGGTTTGTCAAGCATTGGAACAGGCTGCCCAGGGAAGTGCTGGAGTTCCCATCCTTAGAGTTATTTAAAAGACATGCAGATGTGGCACTTTGGGACATGGCTTAGTGGTGAGCTTGGCAGTGCTGAGTTAAAGGTTGAATTCTTAGGGGCTTTTCCAACCTAAGCAATACTATCATTCCGTGATTCTAAATGATTCTGTGTAGCTGTATGCTCTTCACCCCTCTAGTTGGTTAGAGTATGAGAAAAGGTAAAACTGGGAGTTGTGGGTGCTAGGGATGTCAGCTGTTTTTCAACCTCCTGGTGCTTCCATACACTACTTAAACTTGAGAGGGGACTCAAACAGACTTGTGTTGCCTCCAGCCTGGGACAGACTTTATTGCAGAAGACCAGTTGGCCAAGCTGGAATCCATCCAAGGTCTCACTGAAGCTCTGAAGTCTCCCCTGTGTTTTTCCTGCAGTGCAGTACAGGCTTACCAGCGAAGTGGTCATGATCAGTGAGCTCAGAAACCGCTTACAGAGCTACACAGATTTCTGGAGATGGAAGAATACATTCTTCCCAAGACAGTAGCAAATGTATGATGTATGATTTGGATGAAAGCAATAATTAATTCAGAAAATGTTTTTATCTCAAAGCATAGCTTTTGTACTGCATTCTAAAGTCTGAAACCAAGTGATAAGAGGTCAAGGAAATATCTGCACCAGGGATTCCAGCTATTTCAAGTTCTTTGTTGAAATAATTGAAAAAAGGTCCTGGTAAAAATGAAACATTAGCATCAATATGAGAACATATCTTTCTCAGGAAGTGACAAAATAAATGGCTGTTAATTCTTCCATCTAAGCAGGAAATGGTAGTGCCACTTCATGTAGTGTATTTCTTCTGTGCTTTACAGTGCATTTGGTTAAAATAGAAAACCTGGTTAAAAGGACACAGTTTAGTCTTGACTTGAAGTTAAACTAGTTTAACAACTTTTGCCTGAAACTCAGATAACTTTAATGCCCTATTCAGGCATTGTTTACTTGACAGGCTTGTAGCAGCTACACTGCTTGAGCTCCTAGAAGACAAAATTTGTTTCATACCTTGAGGGTGCAAAGTCCCAGGGCAGCAGATGGCCCTATGATTATTATTTCCAACCTGTCTTACCTGACCATTCCTTCCCTGTATGAACAGCTGTTTCATTCACTTCAGTGCAGCCCAGCCCGAGCGGCTATTTTTCTTCTGCCCTTTTCTTTGCACACAACATAAATCTCTTCTTTCCTTTGACCTGGCCTGCAGTTTCATCCACCTGTGCATGCCTTAAGCAATGTCAAACTCTTGCCAGATCCACTTCCCTTTTTCTAGATAAATTCTTTTGAAACTAAACTTTTTCTTCAGCAGTGCTGGATAGATAGAGTCTATTTGCTTCTTAGATACTCACCCTGGGAGTGCTCAGTGGGTGTGAATTTAGTCCTGTTTTAGTTTTAGTGTGAATTTAGTCCACTTGCTCTGTTTTAGTGGGCTCAGCCCAGTCGTTGAGTGGCATCAGGCCATGGGTGTTAACCAGTGAAGTGGGCCCACATTCTGCAACTTGCAAGTTTTCAGCTGTGCTAAGCACTTCAGGTAAACCAGTGGAGTTAATTTTGTCTCTAATATTGTGAAGGTAAATGTTCAAATTAGAACATGTCGAAATTAAGATGTTCCCAGACAACCTCAGGTTGGCTGGCTTATGAGAAAAGGCACTTATAAGGTGATTTTTAATTCTGTAATTACATACCTTTCTGCAGGACCTCATTTCATTTACTATGCAGGATACTCAGAACTCAACAAATGAGCAGTTTTTCAGTGTTTCATTTTATCCTTATTGCACAGGCTCATGTCCTATTTACTATGCAGTACTCACACTGTACTGAATATGGAAATAATGATTTCCATGAGGAAATTCATTATTCACAGTTAAGAATTTATTTTTGTAATGCCACTTTTAGACAAGGTGGAGGCATTCCATTCCATTTTGGAATGGACAGCTGGGGCAGAAAACGTCTGGTTTATACTTTACTGGATGATGACATTTTCAGAACCTCAGTTACCCATCTTATGCTTTTTTTCAACTGCAGGGACAGCTCTTGTAGTGACTAACAGTGCTCAGATTCTGCACATCAAATTAGTCAAGCTGGACCCCCATAAGATGAAAAATAAACAGAAACCACAGAGTTTCTGCCTTGTGTAATTTGCACAGCATCAGAGATTGCCAGGGACAGAGCCAGCAGTCCAGAGTAGGAAACACAAGAGGAAGTTTGTTCTTTTGTGTATGATCTTTTTCTCCTCAAGCTTTCCAGATTCTCCCAGAAAGGAAGACAGGGCAAAGGGATGCTACAGGCACCAGCTTTCTTCCTTCTTCTCTCCCGTATATTTCCTGGACACTATCATTTCATTCCCTGACTTATCATTTATTTCCCTGCTCCCATCACAAATGTAAGGATTTACAGATAATACACACAGGCAAAGAAAACCTGCTGAAGTTGCACAGTGGATCCAAGCCTCTTTCCTTCTCATTTTTTTAGGTTTCAGTGCCATGGAAATTTCCCTGTTATCACCTCGTTCCGTAGGTAAGAACACACATGCCATGGTATAACAGAGTAACTTGTAGCACAGCAAATTTCTGTTGTTGTTGTGACTCTGTGTGTTTCTTTTATTTTATGGATATTTTTTCCCCTCAATCAAATGCCTTGATTCACAACCAAGTGTCTGGCTTTATCCACTTTGAAACGCTGATAGCAGTTTCTTTTAGGTAACTTGAAATGCAAATAAGGATATATTTGAAACAAACTAATCCCTAAAAAGACTTGATGAAGTACTTGTAAGCTTATTTTTCTCAAAGCTGAGTCAAGTCCCACTTAAACATCAAACTGTCTTCCTGCACACATTCCACACAAAATAATGAGTAAGTGATGCTCTGAAAAAGCATCACCAGACACACTGCTGATTATGTTCTGTGGGGTTTATTTTTAAAGTAGAAACTGTGTTTTACTACATCTAATTCTCTGTCGCAAGTAAAAATATGTATTCCCAAAATAGGAATATTGCATGGCAATTTGAAGATCTAAAAGATAGTAGCTTTGAAACAGGAGAAGTTGCTCCTGAAGAAGTGTGCAGAACAGCCACTTTAAGCTAAAATCCAGCTAGTTATAGGTGTGTTCTACCTGTAGATCTGCTTCTCTTTGAATGCAGAAATACTTACCAGGAGTGTTAAACAATTGTAGAACTGAGGGGGTTTATGCAAATTTGTGATATAAATGCAGTTTGTTTCTTCATTTCTCTGGAGGACAAACCCCACTTTTTGCAGAGAAAACTGGGGAAGAGAAGATGAATTTGCCTTTAGGTTCTAAACAGAAGATCTGGAAATCATTCAGTGTCTGTTGTTCAGAATCTCTGGAAGACATATAGTGAAGGTGATTAATTGCACATATACACATGAAAGTTAGCAGGAACAAATTTTCTTTTTTTTTTTTTTATAAACATGGTAAATTGAAAAGTCAAAGATGGTGCACAAAGGTGGTAGACCCATTTTAGTAATAGAGTTAGGTTGCATGGTGATGCCTTTAGCTTCTATATTTTTCATGTGTCTGTAATCCTGTAATTCTTTAGTGTGTAACTCCAGACTCCATGTACAGTGCTAAGCTACTGTTCTCCCATTCTAGACAAAACATTTCCTCTCTAGGCCTGAAACTCAAGGACACCTCACTGTCTCAGGCTCCTGTGGTAGGTAAACAACACAGAACTGGGGGGAATAAACTTGGGGTGGATGACTTCATTGCCTGGAGCTGTTATTGGAGGTCTAACCCCCGATGTGCAAATGGACCAGACTTTTAAAGTATGAAGAACCTGTGACAGGTCATCCATTTTGGGTTTAGACCCCCGGGTGGGCTGTGACTGCCCTAAATGCACCTGAAGGCCCTTCAATAAATATGACTGCTTTGTGTTCTCTTAATTTTGTCTGGCCTCTGGTTTAGGTAGTCCCAAGATAAGGCACCCATGGTGTGTTCTGTTCATCTTTCTGAAGATACAAATCAGAGTTTATATTGATAGAAATAAAAGGTTGCTTCTTGTAATGACCTGGATTTAATTTCCTGTATAGTAATATACGTGTCTTACATCTGCAAGCCCCTGTAACCTCCTACAGGTGACTTCAATGTGAAAGGCATCTGGTTCAGATCTGTGAGCATGAGAGAACATCTTGCATGTTATTTGAACTCTGCTACTGTTTCTAGGAAGACAAAGTAAATTTTGTCTCTGCTATTGTACTGTGAAATCTTAAGTGAAAGAGCCATAAATGGTGAAGAGGTATTAAAATTAAATAATTTAAAAACCCCAGAACTTTTAAAAATAACTAAGTTAGGAAAACAGAACTAAACTTTAAATGTTCCCCTGCATGTATACAAATTTGTTTTTTCAGGCTCAGCTGTTGAAATTCAAGTGCCTGTCATGAATTAATCAGAGATCTTTAATATGCACACGTGAAACAGTTTACAATTAGAAATATTTTTTTAACATAAGCACAGATTATTTTTTTCCCCAGAAAGCACAAAGAAGGCGGAAAAAGCCACGTTAGGTTTTAGTACCCTGCCTGAACTTAATGCCTTGAGGTGATAACAGATAATACAGTTCTTACGGGTAGAATTTGCTGTGGAAATGTTATAGAAACCATTAAGAGTGGGAATAAGAACTACATTTAGAATATTTCTCCTACTCAACAAGCATTATCAATTAATTTTCACATTAAGTTTCATCCAGACCGTAATTAATTTTCTTTTTAGAACCACATATCAAAAATTGCTTTTGCTTTTCTTAGGAAGTTACAATATCAGAAGAACAAATCCTGGGGGCCTGATACCCTTCCTAACATACGAATTCAGTCTGGTTATCTTAGGTTGTGAGGTAACTGTCCTTAAGCCACTGCAAGCACAAAACCTGAGAATTTCTTAGCATGAAGGATATTCCTGAACACTATTCCTTAATATTTCTGAAGTTAAACATGTCAGCAGATAATAGGGCTATTTATTTGGTAAAATTCGACATAACTTCTTAGATAGTTCTAAGAGTTAAATGCATATCATCAGTGTATTTCTTCTGAAAGCAGGAGGCAAAGTGTATGGACAGGGAACTCCTGGTGTAGGGACAATAACTAAAGTTAGGTGCTTTAGGTCCTGGCTGTGTGTGTTGTCAGAAGCAGAGTTCCTCCTCCCAATACCATGTGCTGTGGAGCAACCCTTCCTGATTGGGATTCCCTGTTCCATAAGAAAATTTGTTGTGAAATCTAACTCGTAACCCTTTACAAAGAGGGTGGATAGATCCATACACTTTGTGCAGAGCATGTGATGAGTTTTTCATGCATTCTTCATGCAACAAAAGAACTAGAGTGGTTTCACAGTGTGAAAAAATTGATTATCCTAAATAAAATCAGTTCAGAATTCATTCACATTCTTCCTAAGGTCAGGCTCATGGGCAGAACTGACAAAGAGAGGGGTTTGCTGCTCACCTGCTGAGCTAAACTGCCAATCAGGTATTTGTGGCTCCCAGAGGAAGAAAGTCTGTCCTTTTTATTGACAGAATCATGTACTACAGCTTCATTTCATAAACTGCATTGTTGTTGGACAGCAGCTAGGAAAAAGAGAAACTCCTAATTAAAGCTTACACCTAGAATGTCCTCTTGAGATGCTGTTGAGCTGACCGGGGTCTGCTGAAACTGAGCTCCTCGGGTGCCTCTCATCTGGACTTCCATGAAACTGTTCTCCTAGGATTTTGCTAATTTATGTTAAAAAGCATCATGAGCTATTCAGATGTAATACATAATCATACCAATGTGTTTTACAGGTCTGCCCTGACGAGCACTGAACCAACTTTGTCTTTTCAAGGTGAAGAAAACAGAGAACTGAGTTAATAGGAAAATTCCAAGTTAATGTTTGAATCAAAATGGATTTGTCTTAGTGATTTAAAAGTGTGAATTTAAGCCTCTCTTGTATTGCATCTATACTGTGTCAATAAGTTAGCATAAAGTTGAGGTAAGAATTAAGAAGGAAAACTTTAATATCAGAAGTAATATGAAATGTAAAATGCAAATGAATATAAATGGGAATTAGGGAAAGACTAATAAAACCAGGACACCAAACTTTTAAAATTAGTGTTGTGAACTATTAAGAATAATTGCTGGTAGTGGAATGAGGTGTGTTCTCAGTTTTTTGAGAGAAAGGTTTTCTTTCTGAATTGAAGCTCAGAGTGTTTGCCCTTTAAAATGCCAGCCCTGGTACTGTTGTACCATTTCAAACTTCTACTAACTGGTGAAAATGTATTTAGGAAGACTTCAAGTTCCATAATTTAGAACTTTTAACAGGAGTGAAGTTGAAAAGTTAAAGGGAAAAAGTACTAGCAAAGCTACTTTTGAAACTTAGACCTGGAGTCTGGTGCCTTGAACCAGTCTGCTTTTAAGGGTAATCAGTTATCCTGGCAGTACGTGTTACAACCATAGGGTGAGGGTTATGGAAAAGGGCAGGGGATGAAATACAAAAACTGTTTAATAACTGTCATCTTAGCAATGCCAAACCCGTATTTGGTCTTGTGTACGCTGGTAAGCTCAGAGATAAACTTGTCTTCTGGAGAAACCTCTCTATGAGAGACCATATGTCAATTGCCTATACTTTTTTTCCAAAAAATGCCTCAAATAATGAGACGTAGCTTAATCCTCCCCTCAGCTTCCTCCTTAAACTAGTTTTCCACTTTAAAATATTATCCCAAAATTTCCTGGATCTGAATTCAGCCAAGATGCAGCCTTGCCTTCTCCTCTTTGCAGTAAAACATGTTTGTAGCTCTATCTTGACTGCATCTGTGGAAGGAGTTAATCCTGCTCTGAGAGGCTGTGCTGCCTGGGTAGATAGCCCTGTCACCCTGTTATCCTGATGTACTCCAGTTGATACTGTTGACAACGGAGAAATGTGTGTTGCAAAACACACAAAACATTTCCTATCATATATTATTCTTCTAGATGCAGTTCTCTCCAATTAGCCCGTCTTCTTTCCTTGTCTGAAAATACAAAGGCACACAGAACATCACAGGCTGATAAACTGTGATAACAGTTGCATAATGACTTTCATAAAATAACTTTTGCCATAAAAATAGCTGTTCGTAATTGCTTTTGGGATATTTGAGTTTCTGATTCTTCTTGGATCATTCTAATTACTTGAGGTACTTTTTGGAGAGCTTTTTTTTCCCCCTTTGGGCACGATGATAAACAGTTTGATACTCAAATGTGCAGATAAAATACAATTGATTACACAGTATTTTGTTGTTCAGCTGGATGCATATCACTTGTGGCTGCAGGGCAAGGCTGCTTTAAATCTCTTAGGGAGTTACTGAACAAGATTAGTATTTTTATTCTAATATTAAAAAAAAAAAAATACAGTTCCAAAGAAATCCGTGTGGCTGTAGCAGCCATGAGCTGTGAGAGTTGAAATGTCATGCTGTCCCAGCCCTGTAAGAGGGATGTGCTGTGAGACATCCTGGCTGCAGGGTAACTGGAATCAGGCAGGTTTAGCTGTGTCTGCCTTGACTGTGGGAAGGGGCTTGCAGAACCTTATCTCTTACAGTAAACCCAGTCCCATCAAACAAAAAATATCAAATTATATCATGGTGTTCTGTTATCAGTTGTTGACATGCTGACACAGATTAGAACTTGTGTAACCCAAACTGTTGAGGGTCTCAGATGTCTCTGTGTCTGTTCATAGCACGTCCGTTCTGGCAGTACATTTCTTTTGCTCTATTTCTCCTCATGGAAAATGTACCATTTCCCTTTACAAAACTTTGGGTTATAATTCTGGCTTGGCTTTTTGTGATTGTCTCTTGGACATTGCACCTACATGCAGAAGGGAGTTGCTGAGTATACTGGATTTATGCGAGGTTTTGGCTGGAGTCTACACTTTTTTGTTTTTCAGCTTGGTTCTTACTTTAAATACACAGCAAGTCAGCTTATCTACTGGTAGCCATATTCCATCTTGTATTTGGGAGATTTTAACAGTTGCTGTGGGATGTACACAAAAGTATTGCCAGCTTCTGAAAGTCTTCAGAACTGAACAATGCTGTTCTTTTACAGATTTTCTTTCTGTTCTTTTACTGCTTCCTTTAACAGACTTGTTTCTGTGTGTCAGCTTGATGCTACAGAAACTTTCATGTTGCCAGACATCAAACAAATTATTGCACTGCTAAAATCACAGAAACACGGAATTGATAGGGTTGGAAAGGACTTCTGAAGATCATCCAGTCCAACTCCAATATAAAATATCTAATTCCAGGCATAAAGTATGAATGTCTTTCCTTTGCGGGTCTCCTTAAAGTACTGTGTCATATATATACAGCAAAAAGTGCTTTTTGGTTAATGAATTATTAAGCTTTCTAATTTTTTATGAACGTCTATTGGGATTGTGCTAGTGGAGTAAGGAAATAAAGTGTGTTTGCTTGTAGTTTACACTGAGAGCTGTTTTGGGAGCAGTAGAACAATGTATTTTGTGCTGGAAATAGGAACAGCAAAGACTGGCTGACACTACCAGGCTTCTTGGAAGTTTAGACATAAGTAGTAAGTGTATTTGCAAAGGTGATTTCCCTTCCTTACAGGAAGAAAGCATCCAGCATATTTACAAAAACTCTGTCCTTTTCTAACAAAATGTACCTCCTTTTGAAATCTGATGATAAATGCCAGTGCAATTGCCATCTGCTCTTATTCTGTCTGCCTTTTCCATCGGGATACAAACACACCTCTCTGGATAGACATAACCCACCTACTAACTCCTCAGTCCTCTAGCCCACCTCATCTATGGCAGCACTGCATTGAGATGTGACCTGTCAGTAGTTTCATCAGGAGTAGGCTGTGGCCCCACTGCATTAATGACTCCAGCAGAAGGATGTGCTGAGCAGGCATGGAGGGGGAGTCCAGTGAAGGTATGTCCATTTAGAAAGGATGCAGATGATGGTTTGGGGAAATGAGTTTCCATTTCCAAAGCTGTTTGCAATGCCTGCATTGGCCTATTGTGATAATCCTGAGCATCTGCTGGGGCGGGCAGGGAAATGTACAGAGGAGCTTATCTTTATGCCTTTATGTTTCTAATGCTGACTAGTTATTAGATTTCTGAGAAATGATTGAATATGAACTGTATTTTGAGCTTTGCAAGTTTCTGTTGGCTTTTCCTCTTTTTTACTTAAGGGGAGTTAGTCTGAGCTCTTTAGTTTTGAATATTGTTTTTAAGTATTAAATTGATTTACTTTACTCTTCGGCACAGTAACTGGACATAAGGGTTCACTCAAGAATGCAGATTGCACCAGGGTTATGAGTTCCTCACCCATGGCAGAGGGTTGACCAACTGGTGCAAATATGTAGCTTGACAGTGAGCCAATGATTTGTGTGACCTAGGCACCTGGCTGCTCATTCCTTAATCCTTCCAGCATTCATATTTCACCTCTTAATTGTCTTGCCACACTCTAGAGCAATGGGACGTTATTTGTATGACAGATGTTACTCGTTTGCTAGGAGAAGGTTGGGGAGGGGTACAGTTAGTGTGTGATGAACTGCTCTTCCACTTGACCCACTGGTGTTTTCAGTAAGACACCATAACCCTGCTTGTACCTCTGGATGTGAGGCTGGAAAGTCTGACTTTAGCCATGTCTCATCAGGACAGCAATTTCAGGATGGTGTTTGGGCATCCACAGTGAACCAAAGCCTTAGCAGAGCTCCTCGGGGGCCTCTGAAATAGATACTTATACCTGTGAAATAAATACTTCTCCTTTTTCTGGCTCACTGGGACTACATCTGTTTGAAGGACTGAGGCTTTGTTGGCACCAAACTCACAAATGAAAACTATTGCAGGAGCCATGTAAATGGCTGTTGAATCATCTGTGTCCTACTCCATGAATACCTGCTTGAGTAAATCACTTTCTGACTGAAGAAATTTCACCTGTATCTTTTCCTTCTGATGTCATTTATGGTGCAGTTTTCAAACACCTGCCACCACCCAGTTTAACATGAGGGTAAGGGAATGGAATCTGCTGGGTTCAGATTAATCACACCAGGTTACTTTTATACACAAAATGCTATATAAATAATTTGTGTGGTGATATACCCCTCCTCCACCACTCCTCTTCCATTGATTCTCTTAGTTTCCTTCTATTTTTCTTTAAGTTAGAGGTCCCAGCCTCTTCCTCTAGTTCAATCTGCTCAGATTTGTCCTGTGATTGAATAAGAGACAGGGAAGCCAAAAGACTGGGCTAGTGCATCCAGAATCATTAATTCAGTCAGTCAAACAAATGGGAGGCAAGAGAACAAGAAGCAGTGACCAATTGGTCACATGGCAGGGGATCTGCCCCGGAGCATGGAACACACTGAGTTCAGCCCCTGAGCTGCATGGTCACAAATGCCATAATGATTTCTTAGCATGGCCCTGGCTGTGGTAGCTCATGCCAGCCTGCTGAGCAAGCTTGGCCAGGCTTCTTGAGATTCACAGATAAGATTTATTCCTGAAGCCTGACCTACATGAGTGTGTATCTAAATGTGTGAAAGCTGTGATTTGATGGCAAGCAATGAAAGGTCATAGAAAAAGCAGGCAATGCATTTAAATCAAAATGATGAAGCTGGGTAATTTCATTAGCAACAGTTGTATTTACTGGAAGTCACAGATGGTGCAGTTTAGCTTATGGCCAATTTGTTAAGACAAAATAAGTATAAAGAAAGAAATATTCCAAGTGAGAGGTGGTTAAAAATTAAATAGGCACCAGATGGCTCAAGACTGTCCTTCATAGAAATTTGGTGAAAGAAGACATAAACAATCCAAAAGCATTTCTGAATGGGACACTTACAGGCTGGCTAGGCCTTTATCAGAACTAGGTTTAAAAGCAGAGCAATTAAACTTCCCTCATGTATTAACATTTGACATCCCAGCGAAATGTTCTACATGAACTTGCAAATTATTTTCTCTCTGATATATTCCTTAAACTGAGAAGCAAGACAAATGGAATAACCAATAAATGTTTCAGCCTTCAGCTACCTTCAAAATAACCCCAGCTTTTATTTAAAATGAGGAGTTTCACTGTGCAGTGTATGTTTATACATCTAGATGCATGCATGTCAATACATAAGCCTTTCTGCTCAGAGAAATGGCAATATTTTAGTTCTTGCTTTGGAGAAATGGTAGCAACTCTTACAGTTCCCTGATGATAGGTTACAGCCCTGGAATATTCCAGGGGATACAAGTTTCTTTTCTGGGTGCAGTGCAATTCTTTTCCTGGCCCTGGAAAAACTCAGTTTCCACATTTATACACTTTATCTATTCACTAGCACCTATGGTGAGTTTTAGGAGTCAAAGCTATTAATATTTTTTGCTTAGTGTCAAGAACTGCTAAAGCTGATCATTGGCACTGATACCTTTGAACTCTCTTGGAAAACAAATGACAATAGTGATTCCCCATGTTTCTAGGTGGTTAACATGATTTTATTTTATAGACTGCCTTGATTCTGTTTTCCACTCATGGGCACGTTTTGTCCATAATAAAGTACATCCCTGTGCAATATCAGTAAATTTAACAAATTTAACAGTCCAAAAAAAAAAAAAAAAAAGAGAGAGAAAAGAAAAAAAAGAAGAGTAAAAACAGTACAAATTATTCCAAGGAAAAGGAGTCAGCATGTGCTCTCCAGTTTTATATGGAGCACTAGATAGAGGTGATATCAGAGACACAGCAGAAATCTCTTTAAAGCAAGCTTCATGTATGGAACTGGTTTTCCCAGGAGTGGGAGTGGGGGTGGAAAAAAAGGAAAAGCAAAGAAAAACAGCCTTGAATGAGAGAGGCAGCTGGAGACTGTGTTGACTAATTAATGAGCAACATACACTTAAGAGCTTTTACTCATCCTGCACTAGCTTTGCACTTTTTCTACTGCATGTTACAGTCTCTGGGTATGAAAGCTCAGCAAGTGGTGCCTGCTTGCAGGGAAAAGGCTACACTTGAAAAAGATGGCTGTACTCACTGAGGGGAAATGAAAACATTTACAAATGGCCTGGAAAAGCCTGGAACAGTCCATATGGGGAACATGATTTGAAGAATTTCACAATTAAATGAACTTAAAAGAAAAATCAGAAATGATCCAGGAATAATTTTCCCATGTGCCAAGGTAACAGTAACACACGTGCACCAACCACAGCCTTGCCAGGGAAATACATTCTTCCATAAGAAAGATTTTTTTTTTTCAGCTGCCAGAGTTGCACCTATAAACAGGAAGGTGATTCACAAGCATGGCTTTGTGTTGAGAAAGACCGTCCATGTTAGGGTAATAACGATTTTTAAAAATTATTCTTTAAAGACAAAACTACAAAAAAGGGTTTTGCTGACCTTGACTAGAAATAGCACAGACTCTTTATTGTATCTATCTGCAGGGCTTTCAGTGTGGAAGGAGAAAGGGGGAAGGGTAGAAAGGCAGGCTAGGAGGAAATCAGGATCTTTAAAGTGTGCACTCCAAAAGCTTTGTATTCAGCTGCTGCCTTGTTGTTATTGCTGCCCTTTGCAAAATGGCTCAATCTCAGTGCCTGGGCAGTGAGTCTTTTGCTGTGTTTCTGAATATCTGTCCCTTTCTGCCTGAGTCAGAGCTGCTGTGGTTGTTCTCAGGAATGGTGAACCCCAGCAGTCCCTGCTTTGGTAAATTCTGACGCTGCCAGTTCTGCACCTGCCATCCCATCCAGCACACCTCCCATCACCCTTGCTGTTCATAAACGTGGTTCTCTTGCATGCTTATAGGCAAACCCAGAAGTTCTGACCTCACAATTGACTTGATTTTGTGGCTGGAGACTAACCCCAGTGACAGAAACTGTGCCGTTGTGACTTGTTGTTACCTATGTGTGAAGCTAATCACGTTCCATAGTCAGGCAGCCCCTTGTTGCCAATACCCTTTGTCAGCAAAGTGCAGGGACAGTAGCACAGGTGGTGGAAAAAGAAGAAAAAGACTTCTGGGTGAGTGACGAGTTGGGGCTTTGTAGGTAGTTGAACAAATGCTGCTGCTCTGAAATTTATGTCAACTCCTCGTTAAATGTGGCAGAAACACTACAATAGAGGAAGTATAAAGCTTGCAAATTACATAGCAAGGAATTTGTAAATGGAATGAATTTTCAAGTCTACATCCAATTTTCAACCATAGCAGTTTCATGATTAAGCAGAGCAGATGCTTGTAAATTAAAAAAAAAAAAAAATAGTTGGAGGTGAATTTAAACGAATTGAAAACTCATGTGAGTGATACATTCTGCATATCAGAGACAACTGAGGCTTAGCTGTAAACAGCTGGTAAATGCTGTTACCCACCATGTATGTAAGAGGTATTAGAGGTTCCTGTCCTGGTGTTCATCTGTGCTTACTTTCTGGTTTTGAAACCCTTTGTGGTTTAAACCATGTGTGGGTTATTAACCCTTGGTGTCCAAAATAGTGCAGGACAATTCTTGATTCTTCTGGTTTTCTTAGTGCATATTTGAGTATTCAACAAACTTGTTTAACTGATTAGTTTTATGTGCTGTCTTGTAAAAGTCTGTTAGATTAATATGGATTTTTCTAGCAAGCCTAGGCCTTTAAATGCTTTTATTACAGAAGTTTTGCTTTCAAGTGATGTCATCTGTCCCAGTACGGTAACGTAAGGTAGAACTCTTCTTATAAAGACCAAGGGAGAAGATAATTTGAGAACTTTGTGTATTGCATTGACCAACTTCTTCATAGTTAGTGGATTTGCCTGCTAATGGTAGTGTTTGGCTTGTGCAGTCAAAGCTGAAGGAAAAAAATGCATCATTGTGGTGGTTATGCAGACTGTCTTGTGGGGAGTAGCATAACGAGTCCCTTTCTGTGCCAGGAGAATAAAACTCTATTTGAATCTGCTAAGCTGAAAGCACCTGAAAAGAATTATTGGCCCAATTCATCATTCCCAGAGGTGCTTACAAGTAGCATGCTGTGGCAGGAGCTCTCTGTTATAAGCAGAAGGTGCTTCAGGAGCCTGACTGAGGAGCTCAATTTAGGTGAGTTATATGAAAGGGTTTTTCTGATTACTTTGCTAGCATGTGGGATATGTGCATGTAGCTGAAAACAATAGGGGTTTCATATACATCTCATTTAGCTGGTGGATTCTTGTGTAAGGAAAGCCTTTCCTGGCTGTTTAGTCCTGCAATAATTGTTCTTCTGCTCAAAACTCACTTTGAAGGGTTCCTAACTTTGTGTTACTGACTCTATCAATGCCTATTAGAGCCAAGATTATGAAGTTTTTTTTATCAGGGCATAGATTTGTAAAATTTTTTTTTTCTTTTTTCTCAGCAGATTAGTTCTGATTCTGACCTTTGTGGTCTCCAGGTATCAGCATTCATCAACCTTTCTATAGGTTTGTGTGTCTGGAGTCTTCTCAGTTTTACTGACCTGAAACTTGTGGCTTTGTTCTGTCACTGAGGCTCTACCTGTGTGCTCATCAGCAAAGTGATCTGTAAAACTGAACAGTTGTCCTAAATGTCCATTGTGTATGGAGTTTTGCATTAACTGGCTAATTTTCATTAGCTGTGTGTTGGGCCTGTGCTGACAGATGTAAGGCAGTACCAGGTTTAGAGTCAAATGAGCATGTAGGACCTGGAAACCACAGCATGAAAAGCTTGCAGTTCATATTTTGCTCTCTCAGGGGCTGACTCAAGTTCAGTTATAGTCCCCCCATTCCTCAAAATTCATCCTAGTAACCAGTTCAGAACTGGCAACAGTATCTAGGATCATAAATGCTTGAGATGGAAAACCTTGATGAAAGAAAATTCACAATACATTTCAGAAACAGAAGTATATTAACAACATAAGTTTTCCAAATCCCATAGAATAGAGTGTTTGAGAAATTACAGCAGCTCTTGGATGGCGTTAGATTGATCCAGGAAAATAAAATTTGCAGCAGTTGAAAGCAGGTGGGAAGCTATAGGTAGGCAGACTAGGAAGGCAGTTTGTGTTCTCAGCTTGTACTGGCACATTCTTTCTCCTGCCTGTATCTCAGGAAGGCTGATGGGTTACAGGAGAGGAGTTCATGAAGAAGCATCTGGAGAGACCTGGTTTGCTCAAGGGGTTTGTGAAGCCACACAGAGCTCAGCACAAGCTCCCAGGTTTACTTTACCCCTCCTGCACAACAGAAGGGGTCATTTCTTTTTCTCCTCTGGAGGTGTGTGCCTTTCAATAGTGCACCACGACTTGATTAGATTATTTTTATTGTTTTCTCCAGTTAATTATTTTTCAAGTTGAGAAGATCAAATTCCTAATGACAAATTACACAGAAGGAGTTGTGTGGAGATGTGTAAGCTGGTAGATACAACAGCAGCTAGGAGCTGTCAGCCAGCCATAAAAACTGACATGTGGTACTTAGTACTTTAAGGGCAATTTACATCTTCTAAGGACCATACTATATAAACACTAATTAATCTCTAATTAACTTATCTATATGTATTAGCCAATTAATCTCTAATTAGTTTATTTGCAGATTCTTTCACATTGGGAACTAATTTAGGTGAGGCGTAAACCTCCTGGGACTAGTTCTGATCTCTCAAAGAGGTGTAAGTCAGGAGGATGTATAAATCCATTCTAATGCAGTCACAGGGATAGAGCAGTGAAGAACTGCTCCAAGGAATGTATAAATAAGGCTCTTTGTGAGTTCAGAGAGAGATGCTGTGCAGTGGTGAGAAGCAACATCAAAATGCTCAGAATTAATTAGCCAATGTTGATGGGGTTTGATTACACAGTTTGGTTATTTTTAAATTTTTTTTCTTCACAGGATGACATATTACTAGAAGAGTATTCATAGGAGTGTACAAAAGTAACTACCAAGCCTGAGCTGGCAGATGTAGTGCTAATGCACCTGCTGTGGGTAGAGTTCAGTGATGGGAGAAACATTATGGGTGAAAATACCCTTCAGAGTGATACTTCCAATGCACCTTTGGCCTGATCATCCCAGGTCTTAAGCTCAGTTAGATTTTAAAATTATAGAAACAGAACCATGTCTGGTTTTCAGGGATGGCACAGGCACCGTGTCTTCTGCAGAGTTATCCTGTCTCTGGACTGCTGTGTGGATAAATGTGAGGGAAGGAGCTCATTTCTCCAGCACTTGAAGAGGCTGTGACTGATTTGACTGGGTCCACGATGTCCATTTCCAGTTTTCTTTGCCATGTACAGGAGAGCTGAAAGCATTCAGAAGCAAACCCTCCACAGGGATGGCACTGCAAGGGCAGCCCAGCGTTGCCCCTGGATGTCTGTCCCCCCTGGGGCAGGCAGGAGGCCGGTGTGCCAGCACAAGGGAGGAAGGGTTCAGCTCCAGCTGCTGAGGATTTCCAGAAGCATATTGCTTTGTGTCTTCAGGTCATGAAATAGAAATATAAAGTCTGAGCTCGGGCTGAACTGTTATGTGCCATTTTATTTGCTGTGCCATTAGGAGAGAAAAATCTGTTAGTTCTTAGAGAGTTAGAAAGCTCCTCATATCACTTCTGCTGGATTAGTTAAATCAGCTGAAGCACCCCTTACTAAGACTGCAGGAAGGAGACTGCCAAATGCTGACACTGGTCATGAAACTGCTGTTTTATTTAGATGTCCTAGCAGCACAGAGCTATCTGACATCATGTTTACAGCCTGCATTGCAATAGAAATAGAAGAACTCGTGTACATTTTTGAAGGTAGTGTTCAGATTCAGTTGTAATAATTCACTGTGTTGCTTCAGGGCTTCCATATCGCTTTGGGCATAAAGCTGTATTATAAATTACAGCACACAAAGCTGAGTTTGACCTACCAGTTGATGCATAATAAACTGACTTAATTCTGAATATTAACTACATATTGTGGCCTAGAGGTTTTTTCCTCTCTAAGTGTAGTACTGAATTATACAAGAATCTTTTTCTCGTGGGTGAAGCCTAAATATAAATACATTCCTAGTATTAATACCACACAGAAAGGTGCCAATGGCAGAATATTTTCATCCTAAACACTTCTTATGGTAGCAGAAAATAATTTCTGAATATTGCCAAGTACATAATTATTGAGACTTTTCAATAAGTAAGCATCAGGAGATGATAAATATCTTAAGGATTTTTTTTAGTTGTCACTGGGCACAGAGAAATGCTCTGGCTGCAGTGGCATATTGTTCCTTGGGGTGTCCAGACCTGCCTTTCCAACATGTATTTTAATGGATCCTAGCTCAGGTCTAGAATTTTGCCTTAGGCTGAAGTTTATGATAAACAATTTCAGCCCTGGTGAAGATGCATAAAATAAAAAAAAGATACGGTCAAGCCATCTAAAAATTTAAATTCCACTCACAAAATTTTTGCAATGGATCAGTAATACAGGACACTATAATCTGCAATATACTTGCCTACCAATACAACTAGAGGTGTGTCTTAAGAGACCGAATCAAAACGTGTTCACTTTAAGTGAAAACATTGCTGCAGAAAGCCACAGACTAGTTCTTCAGATCACTTCATAAGTATTTAACAAAACACAAAGGACTGTGAAAAATCCTGGGCTCCTATACTTCTTTATTTAAAAAAAATCCTTACATTATACTAGAGGTAAATGTATGTAGCTTATATATAGGATTTTTTGGGAAATTCTTAGGCATTAAAAGGGTTTTTCCAAAAGAATTACAATAACATTATGAGGTGCAGGTATTTTATATTCTTTATGAATTGTATCTTGTACATAGCCAGTTTTTGCTGTTTTTTTCCTTTCAACTATTCATCAGTCTAATCAGGCTTCTAAGAACTGTGGCTACAACAGCATAATTTCGGGTTTGGGTTTTGTTTGTTTTTATCACCTCTCTGGAGTTGTTTGGAAGCAGAGTCGTGCTGTCCCGCTCTGCCAGCAGGAGGCACGAGCTGAGCTCTGAACCGCATTAAGCGTCAGGGCTTATCTCGTTTTCCAGGACGGTCCCGAGGGAAGCTAGGACCTCTTCCCATGCCCAAATCTACCAGCTGGTGGATCTTCCCTGGGGATCTCCTTAAAGCTGTCAACTATTCTAAAAAACCCCTCCCATTGGGGCAGTATAAAAATCTCCAAAATGCTGGATGGGAGATGAAGGAATTTGGGTGGATGTTCTTCCTTACGGCAGCTCAAAAGGAGAGATGAGGAGACTGTTTTTACCTCTGCTACCCTCCTGACTCGGGGGAAAAGGAAGTCGAGAGGAAGAATGTGGAGCTGGTCTGCTTGGGATCTTCCTCTCCCCTATCCTCCTTGCTGAAGACTGAAAGTTCCAGATCCCCAAGCTCTGCCCTCTAGCAAGGTCCAAAGCTATGGGATCAGTCTGGGTAGGCAATAACCAGCTTTTAGCAATTTCATCTGAGGCAACCTGGCCATCTTTTCAGGTACCACAGTGGTTACCAATACCACCCAGCTTTGTGTTTTTCCTTGCTTTAAACAGCTCAGGTAGAACACAGGTGTTGCAAATTCCTGTTGAATGCTAAAAAGCATTTGAAAAGTTGTGATTCAAGGGTACATCAAATATCAAGTGATCAGAAAACTGTTTTTAAGAAGAAAACCCGCTAATTTCAAAATATTCTGAAAATAGTCTTGAATCAGCTTTTAACTACGTAGATTTCACACACATACAGTATTTCTGCCTGTACAATGTCTTACAATATTTTATCCTGGAATAAACTCAGTGATATTATCTCATTTTCAGGAGAGTCCTGGTGAGAAGCATATGACTAACAGCAGTACCCCCCATCATTTCCAGATACACACTTCACCCATCATAAATATTTAAAATTCAATCATCAATCAAAACAACTGCACACTTCCTTCAAGTGATCAGCCACTAATAGCTTAAGAACTCTGGGGTTTTTTTAAAAAAAAACCTAAATCAACAACAACTCAACAAGTGGTTTTTACAGACTTTCCCTTGATCAAGCCCTTCTTTCTGCTTTGCAGAAGGGAGAATCACAGGACAGCTCCATCTTCTAACAATCCTCCAAGGAGCAGCCAAGTTAGCTTGACATCTGGAACTTCTTTCTAGGGCTTGTTCCCAACTGCAGCTACGTTTTGGAGGCAGGATCTGGGTTTTCAACCAGGTACTTGACCGTCAGAAATGATGTTATAAATGATTCCATGGTTTTTCTTGTCAAGAAACACCAGGAGAATATTTTGTTGTGTGTATGTAACCATGAGAGCTGAAACACAAATGTAGCCAAAGTAAAAAGAAAATCTCCAAACAAACTCCTGTTGTTTTTAGACTGAAAATGAAAAATCTATTTGAAAAGAAAACCAAACTCTGCCCATTTGAGTACTTCAAACTCAGTGCAGTTACTTTGCAGGAATGAAAGGTTCTTGGCTTTGCTTTTAATTGTAGCTTGCAGTCACTGTTACTTTAAACCTGAAGCTTATGCCTGGCAAATTTTGAGTGAAGCTCATCAGTGGCAGCAGGATAAAACTGTAGTGATGAGTTCTTGTCTTGGCTCCTTCTTGCCTGGCAGGGTGGAGTGTTGTTTGTTCTTTTATTTATTACATGTTGGCAATTGCATTTATAAGAAAATAACAGCTGATATTTATGTCATATCTGAATATATGTAGCTGGTTGCAGTCAGATTTCATCTGTTTGTGCATTTATTTAAAATTGTATGTGTGAGGCATCTGATGGTGTGACTGTATCTACTCCTGAGTGCATTCCAGGAGGGTTGGAATTATCTCATATCCTGGATGGTGAAGAATCAGAGAGACTCTCCTAGAGTATATGAGGCCTTATCTTTTAGCCATAAGTCCTTATTTTTGCACTGTTCCAATCCAAAGCCTGCATTCAGTCCCAAGGTTCTGGAGTTTCCAGGCATACGATGGAGTTAGTGAGGCATAAAGTGAGCTCATGTCCTTATCTTCTGCCTCCTCTCTTGCCAGAGAAGAATTCAGCAAGTTACTGACACTGAGCAAGTCTGTACAAATAAAGGTAACTTGATGTTTGCAGAGCAATAAAGGCTCTTTCCCTGCAGTTGTCTTTTCCCCATGCCATGAATGCTGTGGATCACCTGTTCCCCCCACACAGGTCCGTGTGTGCCTCTCTCTGTGCTCTCCACAGGCACAGGGTTTTACAAGAGTTACTGGATGCCAGATTTTGAGCAAGACAAACACAGCATAGGTGCTCTTTCTGGAGAGAGTCCTGTTAGAGGCATAATATTGGGACTTGCAGAAGTTTACAAATCATGCCCTAACAAAAAAAACCCCCAAAGCCAATCAAGCAAACATATATATATATATATATATGGTGTGAAATATAGAATCAGAAGTTAATCCAAGTGAAATTGGATTAACTGCTTTCCAAAATAGTAGTAGCAGGCATTAGCTCTTCATTCTTTCATGAGGTTCTGAAGTTTTGGAGCTTCTCATTTGTAAATTATCAAGAACTAGATCTGCATTTGTTAAGTTAAGCTAATGTCTGTTTCCAGTTCCAGAGCATCCAGAAGTTTCTGTTGAAGGAGCTGTGAGGCATTCTGTGTACAGGTGGCCATGAAGGCAGGCCTATTCAATCTGAATCCTTTATATAATGGATTAATACAGGTTGTGGAGAGGGGAGACACAGATCCAACCCTCTCAGCACACAGTGGGACTCTGGGAAGTTTGCTTTAAACCCCAGGCAAGTTCTCTGCCCTCTGGATGGCACAGACCCACTCCTAAGATTTTGGCAGCTGTGAAAAGAAATGCACTGGCTCTTCATGTAAGGGCTTTTCTGTCTACATTGGTGCAACTGTGAAGTGAAATTTGGATTAGATTTTGTCTAACTGGCAGGTTGTGAGCTCCAGGAGAGCTGTTTGAATGCTTTGGGACCAGGATGGAGCCTACCAGTACTGCTGTAAAGTAGCCTTAACTTCTCCATCCCAAATGAACAGTAACAGCCTAACTGGGGAAATGCATTCCACTCTTTAAATGGAGCTGATGATGTAGAAAGTGTGAAAAAAAAATCATAACGAGAATAAAGGAGAGCCTGGCACTGGAAGAAAGTCAACTGAAGTCGACTCAGGTATTTCTGGGGCTAACACACTACTGAGGGGAGTCGCTAATGTCAAAGAAAGGTTGTCTGAAAGAGGAAAGATTCCTCAAACTCCTTTCTGATCAACAAAATCCTGATCCTTCTTTACTTGCACAAGGATCTGTATGACTCCTGTACATGCTTTACCTAAGAAGATTTGCAAAAAGCCACATAGTGCCCTCCACTTTGGCAGAAGGGGCTGCTGGAATAGAAGCCGAGGTAACTGTTATAGCAGGATAACAAAAACCAGGGACATTCCTTTAAAAAATCAGCTTGTTTTTTCCTCAAGGATTGAAGCAAAATCCTGCAGCAGTCAAGTTGGTAATATATTTGCTGCCTTGTGTTGCCTATAAAGTAAAATATTTATAACATTTATAATGTATTAGATGAAAATTGTGTGTCAAGTGGCACTGCAGTTTCCACAACTGCTGACTCCAGTGCTTGTCCAATAGGCCTGATTTGCACTCTGGTGGTCTGGTTGCAGAAGACAAACTAATTCCTTGTGCAGTGTAGGATTTAATTTTAGACTCCATGCTGCTCTGTTTTATACCTTCATACTTTATTTTTGTCATCACGTAGATCTTTGTAAAATGGAGCCACTGGATGTGGCAGGAGGCCTCAGGTACATGTCCAAGTATTGTCTACTGCAATTCTGGGTAGCACCATTTGCACGTTTTTCTGAAGAGACAACAGGGAATGGTCCAAGAGCTTTACATGTGCCAGAATGTAGATAACTGAGATTTGATATAAATTTATTAATTTCATAATTTCATAAATGATTATGAAATGAAATTTCATAAATAATTTCATACAAATTTAACGTTTCTTCATTTAAAATTTGTTTAGCAGAGATCCAGCAGTAGCTGGCAAATTCTCCAGATATAAACCTCCCAGTAATTATAATTTCTGCCTGTCCTCATCCTTCCTGGTAAAGATCCATAATGCTCAAAAGCAGAATTTGGTTTTGAAGTATAATCTCTTACCAGGAGCTGGAATTAACATGTCTCTCAACCTCTACTTGTTTGTCTTGTGGTGCTGTGGCAGAAGCACTCAGTGGTGAGTATTGACTGTTCTGCCAGCTGGAGGCTGACACTGAACTTCATCAGGATAGAAAATATGGGGGAAGTGGATGTGCCCAAACAGTGAGAGTGCTCATAATGTCCAGCCCCCAGTTCAGTGTGGTTGACAGCTGAACGTGAGACAGAGCTTGCACTAGCACAATTGTTGACTATTTCTCAGCATGCCATCAGCAGAGAGACTTCTATGTATTTTTAATGATGTCTCTCAGCTGTTTTTCATGCAGCTGCTGACACAATGCTTTGGAAAAGGCCATGGGCACCAATAAGGAGAGATGGGCTCCATGGAAGTGGCTTGACTGGGAACAGAATCAGGATCTAGAGCTGGGTTATGGATAAGTGGTCAGAAGTCCTCAGGCGTTCTCCTGTGAGCTCTCTGCTCTCTGTCAGGGATGTCTTCTGCTGTCCGTAAGACAGGCAAAGCCTCCCTTTGGTTCTCCTCTCTAGGTAAGCCTTGGGGGAGTTATATACCTGCAAAAATGCATATTAAGTTGAATTTGCTTTCTAAACACCATGTATAAGCAGCTCAGTGAATGAGGTTTATGCTGTGAATAAATAGTGGTTAAAGGGGAAAAGATGCTGAAAACAGCAAATATCTTGTTGAATCTGATCCACTAATGGTAAAATAGTGCTGTCTTATTGATTCCTCAAGACATGAAATGTAGGTTAATCTTTCACTCTAAAGACTGTGAAATCAGAACTTGCCATATTTATTTTTCAATATTATCTGTTTATTCAGAACAAGGTTCTTACATGGAATATTTGTGAATGTAAATGTTACCTTTAAAAGACACTTCATGATTTGGGTAACTAGTCTGTCTACACAGAGAAGAAATTATCTCATGAATGATCTCCACAGAGATTTAAATGGTAAAATGGTATTTCTGAACTTTAAGAAAACAGATTAAGTAAGGAATTCAAAGCTATGAAATATATTAATGTGTTATACATCTAATTAAAAAAGAATAGTGACAAAATCTGAAAGGAAAATTGGATCATAACAATGGGACATTCCTCGTAGGAGGGAAAGAAATACCTTTTCCTTTTAGCTGCACAGCATGGTTTCAGACCTGTAAGCCAGACTGCTGAAATACAAATTCAGATACACAGACATTGACAGAGATGACAGATTTGCACATCTGGAAAGCTGGATAACAACAATTCAGTTCATGTAGAAGGATGAAAATTATGCTTTCACTTCTGATGCATGGCATGAACTCTAGATGAGCAGATACAAATTTCAGCTTGTATGAGTCGACTATTAAAAAAAAAAAGGGAGAAATACTAGCTTGGAGAAACTGTGTTTTGGTGAGTTCTAAAAGAATTCTTATGACATGTTTAGATTTTTTTCCCGTGCTGCTTGCAATGTTGATCATCTCTGGTGGAGTAAGTGATAAAGTACCAGCTGACTGAATGCTAATGTTTTCGAGCTATCAAGCAGTAGATTATCCAGTTTGTTGTACACTGTGCACATGTGCACCTGCTAATTTGAAATGCTGATCCACCAGAGAGAATCTAGGCTGCCCAAGGAGTCAGCTCTGACCCATTTCTTTGATATAGGACTTGGTCTGTCTTTGATATTAGCAAAGAGGTTTTCTATCCACTTGTAGTTTGAGTGATAATAGCTTAAGGCCTGAACACTACCTGTGACTTCCACTCTGTTGTGAGAACTGTACAGCACACAAACCCAAAACACAGGGAACGTACAAACTTCAATTCACAAAGAAATAAGAAGATAGGAGAAGCATCTTTTCTCCACTCCTCCGAGGTTAGAACAAAAAGTCATCTACTAAAGATGAGCTCACAAAAAATGTCAGACTTCGTATATTTAAAATAGAAAAATGTGACATTTTTTCCCAGATTAAAACATGTTAATGGGGAAAAATTGCAGCCATAATAAATATTGTATGAAAAGCTGCCAAGTAACAAAGCCCTGACAAACTCAAGCGAACAAGGAACTTCAGTTGATGCTGCCACTTTATTTTTACATTATATTCTATCTACTCTTTCTGTGTATGCAGAACTCCTCCTGGTCAATAGGAGTTTGGCATAAAGGGCAGATTAATTTAGATATCACCTTGATACGTGTCTCCTACAGCAGTGCAGCCCCATGGTGCTGTTACCATAAGATACTACAGTCTTTGGTCTCATGTAGAACCTATATCCTGTGTGATCCCTACACACATCTTAATAATTTTCAAATTTTTTTTTTTGTGGCCGACAGACCAAAAAGACTGGGGGAAATGCCCTGGCATTTACTGCCAATAATGATTAATCTTTTAAGAAGCAGTTTAAAAGAATGTATCCATTTTGAAATAGAAAGATGTTAATATATAGGAAATGAGGCAATGTTACTGAGAGTCATTAAAAGAGGTCAGACTTTGCAGAAAGATTTAAAAACCAAATCCTTTGAATTGTGTCAGTTAAACTTCAACTATGTCTCCTAACAACAGCAATCAGGACTAATGGTTTGGACCTTTAAAAGTGGACATGGATATTCCATCCTGTGCATGGAATGTCTTATGGAGTTTCAAGCTGGTTCCTTTTCCGTGGACATGAGGATGCTGTCACTGGTGGAGTTCAGCAGGCTGAGCACGTGGTCTGAAGAGGGAATTTCTAGTCTGCTCGTGATGTGGGCATTGTGCAGGTTAGTTAAATACCCTGGGGTGTGTGCAGAAAGCAGCCTTGTTCAAGGTTCAAACACAGATGTTCTGCAAGCATCCAGAGTGCTGCAGCTGCGGAACCTGGAGGGTCACTTACTGGCTTGTCTACTCTTGCTTGAAAGCCTTTGTTCCCAGGTGATGACCCTCTGCCAGGGTGTGACTGTGTGTGCCAGGATGCTTTGTTCAGGTCTGAAAACTCACAACTTACCTGGGTTTTGTTTTCCCTGGCCACAGGAGATGGCAGATTTAGCTCTTTCCTTGTACATCTTCCATACTGGATACAGTGGTGATCCCTCACAACTTGCCTGCTCAAGTGTCAGTGTTGATCACCCAGATGTTTCAGCGGCATAAAATTATGCTTTCACTTCTGATGCACGGCATGGACTCTAAATGAGTAGATACAGATTTCGTCTGGAAGAGGCTGTAGGTTCCTCATGTACTCTTTAGGCCATGCCTCCCCTCTTTCCATAGATTTCTGGCTTGAAAATTGCTTTGTATTTATTTGTGAAACTTCTCTGTAAGTCCAGCAGAGCTGTTGTAGAGAAGCCTGTACAAGTTTGTGGAAGAGAGATCCTTGGAAGGATGTTAAACACACAGAAACTGCTCTAGCTCAGGAAACCGCTGAGCTGCAAATACCTGGGGACTCAGCTGCAGTCAGTGCTCCAAAGGAACAGCATTTATGTCTGTTCTGCATTTCTACTCTGCCCTGGGGATCTGCCTTGGGTCTCTGTTGAAAGCAGGACACTGTGACACGGGCCTTTGGACTGGGTGCAGTTACCTTACATCAGTTATCTCTGCTGAAAGAATTCCTCTGGCATCCTTCCACCATGTTCCGTCCAGTTCCAAGGTCAAATGTGAGGAAGGCAAAGCAACTATTCAACAGGGAATTTTCAGGGACACACAAATGTAGCTAACCAATTGTAAAAATGACTTGTAAAGTGGACAGAGGCAATTTTGTGATGATGGCAAGAAGCAGTGCTTTGAATCAAAATAAATATAAGGCTATCCTTTCTGTTCTGTGCTTTATTCTTTTAAAAATATACTGTGTTATTTCCACCCAAATACTGATTACATTTGCAGTATTTGGTTAAAAGCTCTAAGATACAGGTGTATCTTAGGAAGTTTTCTTTCTCTTCAGTAATTTCTCTTTTGCTTTTCTGGTGTTGTGCTCTAATCATAAAAGCAAATGAAAAATTTGTATTTCCAAAGCAGTGAAGTACAAAACGCAGTAATCCACTGATTAGAAAATAATAAAGATATGGAGGTTCAGTTTGAAGGGATAAAGAAATGGTGAACAAACAATGAGTATATTAGGGGAGTGCAGCAAAATACAGGAATTAAATTTCAGATATATAAAAGGTCAGATAATTTTTCATTTTCTTTTTTAAATGTAGAATAGGGGAGTTGAAAGGGCACCAAGCTAGTGGAATAATGACTGTTAATTCTTCCCAGAAGTGTGTTGGTGTCATTCCTCCCAAAGTGTGTGGGAATGCTGTGTATATTTTACTAGAAATAGTTGCTTTTGTCCCGATACTTGGTAAGGTATGATACCCACAGTGGTCTGAGCTGTCCACTGCTTTCTTCTGCACGGTGAACTTGGAATCCACATTTAAGTATTCACTGTCTTTCTGAATTATACGTGTAATAGTCTGCTCAGTGAAATGTAAAGCCATCATAATAGTCTTAAAACCCAAATGATCCAGATTCACCCCAGAATGGCTGACTGAGCAGTTGTAATAGCACTGCTTCTGTGTGTGAGGATTAGCTAAATTCTGCTCCTTTTATCCACAAAGCTGGATGAATGTGCAGTGTTGCTGTCCACCGCCTTACTAGAAAGAGATCTGTCTTGCTCTCTGATTCTTATTTCTCTGGTGTACTGACTCATACCCTTCTTAAAATACCTCGTCAAAAAGCCAGTGCAGTCCCCACAACTGAATTTCAAACTCTGTAAACACAGCCACGTTTACAACATGGAGAGCCAAAGGACTTTCTGTGTGTGACAGATCATTTGCATTATTTAAACAGTAAGTAATTCCTGTAAGCAGGGATTCAATTTTGATACAGAAACCGTGTGCAAGTTTCACAGTCCCGTGCTTAGTGATCTTTGTTTTTCTTCTGTTGGTTAATAATGTAAAGTGGTGAAGAACAGACCAGAACAGGAAGAATTTACAAAAGAGTTGAAATTGTAAGTACAGGCAATTTTCTCTTTTGTATCTCATTGTATCTCAACAACCTGCATAACTCAGGCTGTTGCCCAACACAGAAACATTAAAAAGCTTTATATTATGGCTACAAAGATAAAGTGGGGAGGAGGAGAGCAGAGAGAGAGAGAAATTATGCAGCACAGGCAGGGGAGCAAAGCCTTTTGATACTGTACTTTCAGACTCAAAACTTAGATTAATGAGAACAGAGCTTCTTGGATTGCTTTGGAGTATTCTGCACAAACTTCATCTGAAAGGAAAAGGACACTTTCAGTGTAACCTTCACTCCATAATTCTGAACAAGCTGCTTGCTAGTAGTGTAGAAAATTTCAAATGTCTCTAAATATTAGAGCATCAAGCCAAACAAAGGAAGAATGACTTATTAAGGTGTTAGCACAATGTGAGTGACCTTCTTGATGTGACATTTTTTTGGCATAAGAAACACCTCCAGCAGATGTTTAGTAGTTAAAGCTGTTTGAGAAGACTTTTCTGCACAAGTGTGAGCCAGATCATTTAAACAACATACAACAGGCTCTCTATCCACACAGGTAGAAGCAAATTTTTATGATAAGCATGTATAAGAAAAAGGAGGTGCTTCTTTCTGTCAGAAGTGGAGATGCAGAGCCCTTCTCCCCTGGCTCCCTCACTGCCTGTGTGCTCTAGGGCAAATGTACCTCATTCCTCCTGCCTTTAAAGTCGTGGGGTTCCTTGGGTCATTTTGTTTTGTTGTTTTTACTTTGCATCATGTTGGTTTTAAAATTTATCCATTGGCTCTGAAGTGTTTTGAGCATCCTCCTGAAAAATAGGGCCAGTCTGATGTCTGAGGGCAAAAGCAGCCTGTCCTTGTCTGAAGGGCATTCTTACCCGAAATGTTATTTTGTGTGCTATGTCAGGAGCATGACACAGCATAACCTTTGTGTTGGCAGAAGGAAACTTGCCATGGGAGGTAGTTCAGAGCTGTGTAGGAAATGGATTTAGCCTCGATGATTTCAGATTTGAACATCCCTTGGTGTCTCTGCAGAGGGGAATAAACCCACCAACACTGTGCTCGGAGGGCGAGGAAAGACCCGACGCCTGTGTCGGATCAGTCACTCCCATCCCACTGGCATCCTGCAGTGACTGCCGGGCTGCTAGAAACCAGGGAGATGGAAGAATGCCTTTCACTTCGACCTCAAAATCCACTGTGGACCTAAGAAACCCTTTCTGATTAGCATTTCTTTGAACTCGATACATTCCTAGGAAAGCTCTCTGGGTTTTGACCAATCCATTGCATTTGTACTTCCTGATGAGGAAACTAGAACTGATCAGGAATTTTCTGAAAGTCTAGATGTCCTGTATTTTGTGGGAAGGAAAAGAGTGGATACAACTTGAATCCCTTTAGATTGCTGTCCTGATCAGAACATACCTTTAATGAGCAGCTCCGTGGAGTCTGGTGCCTCTCAGGTTTTGCCAGGGCCCTGGAGGCAATGCTGCTGCCTGGCATATTTGCATATGAAAGAATTTCAGTATTCGAGTAACACAGTAGATTTTTCCTCTCTGGCAGGAGAAAGAGCAGAACACAGTTCACAAAATTCCATGCACTGTAGCTATGGTACTTCCTTGAACTGGGTTCCAAGTTCAAAGGCTGTGCTACCAGGGTAAGTACTGGTATAGTCTCATTTCTGCTATAACTGGCTTGGGCTTTTCCAGAGCTGTGGTATCATTTAAATTTTTGCAGTGTGTTTATAGGGAGATCTGCTTGGACATGCCTGATTTTCCTAGATTAATTTTATATTGTAGGCTCTAAAAAAGGGGGAGGAGAACTGCTTCTTCAATGAATAGATATTTTCAAGAGAAAATTCAAGTGACATATCCCATTCTTTTTTTTTTTTTTAATGGTAAGTGGTGAAATGGCTTCAGAATAGGAGGGGAAAGCAGAGTCTTTATTTCCATGTAAAAAAGTGAAATGGAAACAAGCTGCAGTACCTGAATAACTCTGCTAAAGAACCAAAATTAATTTCAGGTAAAAAACTTTAAGTAGTGTGGGGAGTATAGCATTATGTAATATAAGGTTTATTTGTCAGTTTGGATGTTATCTATTCCCAGAGAGAGGGACCTGTATTTAAGTAAAGTCACTTGGCAATAAAGAGCCAATATCAAGACGTCCTGTAAATCCCTGTTGCTAACAGAGAGCTGTTGTCCTGTGAAACAGAAGACCGAGGTGTGCCTGCCTTGCATGCCCTCTCCTCCCCAGTGCAGCCCCTGTGGGTAAGGTTTGCTGCTTTACCCCTTGATTTCCAAGGGTGCTCTTTGCCCCCTTTGCCCACAAATCTCTGTAGCTGAACAGTCGACTCTTGAAATTGCTGGTGTCTTGTTTGTGAGCCAGACATGGCCCATGTCCAAATGTCTGATTCATGAGAACCATTAGAAATCTAAAAGGCACTATCCAAATCAGTAACATTTTCTGTTTGAAGATGAGGTGTTTGCTGCCTGAATCCCTCAGCCTGGTAACTGGAAGAGAATTCCTCGAGCCTTACAAACTGAGCCCGTTGGCTGCACCAGCTGTAGGCTGGAGCTGCAGTTACAGCCAAACAAGTGATTGGGGGAGGAAGGGGGCAGATGAATTGCTACATCTGAAGTGTTGAAACAGAAAAGCATAGACTTGGTCCATCACAAACATTTTAAAGAATGTTACTCTCAGTATCCAATTCATATGACAAGTATCTTGATTGATCTGTTCTTGGCATGGAGTACTGCAACTGAATGAAGCCTCAGACTCCGAGATGCCTCCTAACACGTGCAGTCATGTTGGTATCATTATGTGTTCTTAGTTTCCTGCATGGTGCACTTGTTCTTTTATGCTCTTAATTGAAAACTTTCCCAAAGCATTGCGTCAGGCAAAGTGGCAGGCATTATTCTTACAGCTTTCCCCTTTAAAGTATTGAGATTGTTTTTATTTTGCTAGAAGAAAACCTTGAAGTGCAGGAGTAGGAGAGTGATGAAAGAAACTTGTGGCAGAGACAGAAATGGAGACTGTAGTCCATGCAGTCACTGATGTTGAATGAGTAAAAACTTTGTCTGCAGTAGTGATGCTCTGTCTGCTTTAGCACTGCGTGTGACTGTCACTTAGTGGGGCTGCTCTCTGGTCACCCCTGGCTGAAGGCTGTTTTAGGCCAGGTGAATACACTTCTGAATATTCCTTACTTCAGAATTTTTTTCCAAGCATTGTATCTCAGCTTGTTGGAATGTTGTGAAGTTCTTGGCCATCACGCTCTAGAAATAAGCTGTACAACCTAATTGTAAATAAAAAAGAAAATTATTCTCTGCTGTTTTGGAGAAATATATTTCTAACCAGAAGTCTTCTCACCAGATTTCTGTTTACTATTGTCAAAATAGTCACGTCTCCCTGCATTTAGGTTGTCTGAGGATTAAACCCCCAACTCTTTCAGCTCCATATATGGTGAGGATTTTTTCAATGCTTCTGATCTTTCGTAGTGTTTGCCACTCATAAAGCACTCCATCAGGTTTTCCTACTTCTTTTCAAAGTCAAAAAAACCCAATCCAATAAAGGAGATTAGATTTCTGAATTACATACATGGAATCAAAATTACTTTCCTAATTTATTTTCTGTATAATGTATTTTGCATGTCAGGGCTTTTATTATCTTTTGTTTGGGATTGTTTCTTCATTCAGCTGTCTGCAATGATGTACATGTCTGTCATGATGTAATGCAGAGCCTGTAAGATGCTGCTGTGATTCAGATTAGTCCTTCCAGTATTTGGCATTTAATTGCCTCTGGATCTCAACGTTTGACAATGTTGTTTGCTCACTAGGCTCCCTCTTAAGAGCTTCATACTCCTCCTGTCATGATTAACCTCAATAATTTCATGTAATCTGTGTATTTTGTAACTCCAGTCACCTTTGACGTAGCAGAGGGAATCTGGGTGGGAGCAGAATACTTGAGCATGTTGGAAACCACGTTAGGAACCGAGTTACCGAGTTAGTGCTGCTCAGCTGTATACGGAGGAGAAGATTCTTTCCTGTAATTTGAACTTGATGTTAAACCCAGGATATAAGATCTCACTGTTCAAATGTCATTGCTGACATGCAGCTCAAAGAAGATTTGGGGGCCATAATGGCAGTTTTCTGTTCTTTGTATGATTTTTTTATAGAACAGATTTTTAAAGAAGTGATTCAAAGTGTCATGAACACTGATGCTGTTGTGTAAGAATTCCATGTTGATTTTCTCAGGTCATTAAGAGGGAGGATGGGTTATTGTTTCCTTTGTAAATTATACTGCTGCATTGTTCATTTCCTGCTTTCCTGTTGTTCTTCTGAGAATCTTTTTCAGTTTCTTAACAGTCAGTGTGGTGTATTTAAACTGATGCAAGTAAAGGAATTGGATTGGTGAGAATTATTTAAAACTCTTTAGCTCTCCAGTTGAAGTTCAGTACAAGGAGTGTTTAAGATCAAAATGTCAGAGAGTGAGAGCTAATTCAAAAGCCCTGATTTGGCTCCAGGGAAATCAAGAGAAGCCTCATTGGCTGGAAGTCAGTGGTTATTTGTAAGCTACAAAAATAACAAGTTAAACAAATCTGCAAACAAAATAAATTCAGTAACTCGGTGGCATCTTGGTTCAAAGTCTTTTTACCTAAAAGCATTGACCTGTCTTTGATTCTCTGTATTGTTCCATGTTTCAGTTTTGTATATGAAGTAAATATTAGTATCAGGGCATCTAGTCATGAAGATCCTGTTACACAGAGGTACACTTAATTCTGCAGAAAACAAAGAGCAATGATTTATTTTAATGCTCTTTGTATTATAAACTCCGAGGATGATGTCTGTGGCCCCAGCTGGGGGAAAGAAAAGGGAAAAAGTACAATTGTGTTCAGATTTTACTGAACTTGAAAGTGTAACTTCATTCTGTGGATCACTCCATATTTTATATATTTTATCTATTAGTATATGTCTAATAAGGCCTGAATAGTGTCTTTAATAGCTGAAAAAGATAGCTTGGAGGCATGAGAGGAAAGTGTTCTTATAGAAACACAAGCCCTGGGTAGCAGTCACATACATTAAACAGGGCTAATGCCTGGCTTTATCTTTTTCCCTGAAATAGGTTGCCATAAAATTCCTCTTACAGTGGTTGCAAGGATTCCTGTATATCCTTCATGGCCACAGAACAAAATATTTGCTTTCAAAGCTCGAATGTACAACCAAAACATGTTCCTATTCATAAAAAAAGAGCATGTACCTTACCAGACATAAGGGAAAGAGCAAAGGGAAAGATAGTGTGTCTGCATCTATTGAGGTGCTCCTCACATTCGGATTATATGATTATTGCATGCTTTAAAAATGCAAGGTTTGCAGAAGGCCTATCTTTTATTAGACCAGCAAGAATAGCTGGAAGAAGGAAAGGGCTTTTGTGACAAAACCTTTTAGGTTTCAAAATTTCTAGTTGGTCTAGTAGAAGATCCTACTTCTACCTGTTATTACTGTGTTTTGCTAAGGAAAAAATACCAATATGTTGCTGGACTTCAGGACTGCAGAGGAGCTGGTTTTGCTTTATGTCAATGACCACAGAGATGTGCTAGGAGCAAATGCAGGGAACATTGCCTTGATTCAGTAAATACAATGAATGAAATAATTCAGTCTGTTATTCAGTGAAATGTTCAAAATGAAAATATATGAAGAAGGATCCCATATGAACAACTGTGGTAGTGTGGTGAGTTTATCACCTTGCACTCTGCTTTTTGCGAGCTATTAAGAACTACATAAAATCCTGGAGGAAGTCAACATCTGAAGGGTTAAAGTATTGGTTTCAACAGAGTTGTGGGAAGCCAAAGCAGTGTGGATCCTTGAGAGTGGCACAGTGTCTTGATTTGAAAAGACAGATGTCTGCTAAGGAAGGCAGGAGCCTCTCTTGGAATGGACAAAGCAACTCCTTTCCTTCCAAATTATTATAATTTTGAAATTCGGGGGCTTTCAGGCAACGACATGAGAAGAGGAACAGCAGCTCTTTGCTGGTGTTGGTGTGTGTAACAAGGCAGACAAGCACCGGCAGCGGCAGCAGCCCCAGACAGAACCAGAACCCGCTGGAGCCCTTCCCGCTCCGCCCGCCGTGCCCCCTGCGTGCAGTTCCGCCCGCGGCCGGCAGGGGCGCTGCGGCTCCCGGCGGGCACGGCAGCTGCGGCGCCTCCCCGCCCTGCAGGGGGCGCTGTGGCGCGGGCCCGGCCTCGCTCCCCACACGGGGCCGGCGGGCGGGGAGGGGCGGAGAGCCCGGGCTTTGTCTGGCAGCTCACGGGGACAGCCGGCCCGGGACCCCTCTGGACAGCACCAGGAGCTGTAGCAGGAACCTTGGGAGCAGCAAAACCGGAACGGCAGGGACGAGCAAACTCCCGGAGTGGT
>VZTJ01002936.1:935185-1046314 GCA_013397795.1 Orthonyx spaldingii | reverse complement strand
GGGCAGGGCAGCCCAGCTCCTGAAACAGGGCGGGGAGAGGCTCCCTGGTAGAGGCAGGGACCCTGAGGTTTTCCCCTGAGACACCGGAGCAGAAGGTGAAGGGCCCTTTGGTGGAGCAGGGTGTTAAACAGGCCCCAGGGCAAAGGCCGCTCTTATGAGCAGAGCTCTTCTCACGGTAGAAGCAAGCAGCAGGAGACAGAACCCGCAGTGATGGCGAGTTCTGCCCACAGTGACTGCAGCCTCTCTCCCCTCCGAATGCCGAGAAGCAAAGAGAGCCAGGAGCTGTGCTTAGTCACTTTTCCACCAGCCCAATTCTCACGGTATCTCTGGTAAGGGAGTAGCTAGCCTCACCCTTCTTGGGGCAAATTCTTTTGTTTTTCTTAAGTCGTTATTGTATCATAGCAACATATGGGAGAAAAATGCTCTAAGAGAAATAAAATAGAAGGAAGAACCCTAAACCCCAACACACAGATAATGTGTCTGTTGGTTAAAAGTATTGAAAGAGAAGCTATTCCCTATATTCATAATATATAGTACACAATTTCTTCCACCTGTCTTACAACTTTCACAGGCTTTGCCAAGCAGCAATCATTCAGGTTTCCCTTTGCTGTTTTGGAGGAGTGGAGTGTCTGTCAGGGCAGTTCTTTCCTTACATCTGTGTGACACCTGGAGCTAAAATCCTAAGCTTGGCGTTCTATATGCAGCCAGCAGGTCACCCAGCCATGAGAGTATGAGTGTGGCTCAGACTCTCCTTGTGCTCTTCCTCTCCGCCTTCTCCTCCCTCTTCCAGATCAGCTCCCTCTGCGCTCTCCCTCCCTGCCCTGCCCTGCTTCCCCCCTCCCAGTTGCTTTCCTCAGGACCTTGAATGAAATACTGTGTTCTAAAAAGCTTGAGTGAGTTGTGAAAAGCTTTTTATTACCTGCCAGAAGTCACTTGTCTTTGCAACTCTTGCAAGCTCTTCTGGTTATTTTTACTTGCAGAGTGTTTTTCCCCCCATTCTTCAGCTGCTGGGCAAGATGGCGTTCATTTGGCTTCAGTTCTGACAAAAGATAAATGAGCTTTGGGCCCTCAGTGATTCACTCTGGCTGCCAGAGGGTTCCAAAATAGCAAACTATTTTTCATAACTGCAATGTGATATGAAGTGAGTTGCAGCAGGTGCTCTAACATATACCACAGCCGTCTGCAGAGTGGGGAATTCATTAAAGTTTCCTCGTTTGTTCAAAAAAGTCACCTTTCTGAGTGGCTAGCATTCTGTCTTTGCCAGCTGAAGGTACACTCTCCTGAAGCCAGAAGGAGAGAGGGGGTTTTGGTTGTGTAGGAAATGCATATTGAAATGGAACCGTGAAGTTAATTTGTTCATCTTGTGAAGAATCATTCTCACTTAGTAGATTCATCATTTACTTTTCCATTCGGTGTAATTTGATTTGCTGTTTCTCTCAGGGATGCAGGCAGCATGGATCCATGATTTTTTGGCCTTTATCTTATTTGTAATTGCATTTCAATGTCTTTTGCTTTATAAATTTGCTGCAAGTAGCAATTTTAATTGTAGTTCAGGAAAACAATCAGGTATTTAGCAATCAACTGTGTGCTCTTGATAGAGAACTTCCTTCCTTGGACCCACAGTGAAGAAATCAAGGATGCCAGCTAACCTCAATTCAATGTGCTCATTCAATTTTTGTTTAAAGATCTATATTTTCTTGTAGAAAATGAGAATAAATGCTCAGAGGTATCAAAGCATGTCAGGGCCATGCAAACAAAGCCCGTAGAGGAATTTAGAGGAATGGGCTGTCTTAAAGGCTGAGCACAGATCTTGCACAGGTCCCTACCTGCAATCCCACTGACATAAACAGAATACCATGTCCTGCAGAATCAGCTCTTGAAGAATTTATGCCCATATAATTGCTCAGACATGGAAAATGTAATAAATATTAATGTTACTCTCAAGGAACAGTTTCCAAAGAAGAAATGCACAGATAAATTTAAACTTATGCATATTTTAATCCATAAAATATAGATTTTTCTTAAAGTGCTGGAGTGTTTAAAGTTTGTATATAGCCAGTATTCAATACAAATGTTTTCATACTGAGTAAGATTTATGTGGCCATGTATTGTACCCACAGGTCCAGCACACAGCATCGTGTTTACAAGCACATCTTAAGCAATACACATCTTTCTTCCCTGAAATATGTAGCACCCAAAAAAGTAAATGTTGGCAGTGATGTAGAGGCCCCCCTTGTGTTGCAAATACCGGCATTGCAGCTTCTCTTATGGTTTGTGGTTCTGTTTCTGCTGCCTGGCAGGAAGTCAGTGATCCCAAGGACATTGCCAAAACTCACCCCATAAAACCTTAATAAAAAGTATCCCCTCTGATGCAGTAGGGTGGATAATGGATGGCTATACCTCCATCCATGGGCTGAGTTCCCAGAGCGTGGATCATTCTTTCTGTAGGATTTGTAGTACGATTTTTCACTGCTAAATTTCATTTCAGTGTTTTTTTAACTGCTGAGAAGCAATGTAGAAAAGAAGAGGCTACAGACTAACTGGCAGGGAAACTGATCGTTGTGCAAACTGTTTGTAATATTTGTTGAGATCCTCAGCCTCCAATGGAGCTAGAAAAGAAATCTCTGTTACAGATTCATCACTCCTGCCCTTTCAAGGAAAAGCTATACAATCAACCTTCATAAATCCCCAAAAGCTAGAAGCAAAGCCAGGAGAAAATCCTTGATTTCCCTGTTATGATTAATATAAAACACATTTTAAAAGCGTGCTGGAAAGGAGTGGTGGCCAAGACTAATGTCTTCAGGCTTCTATCACATAATAGAAATGAAAAGAAAAAAAAAGTTAGAAAAGCAATAAAGCAAAGCACTTGTATTAATGAAGTGATCTGTGGTACAGTGTTTATTCAACACGTTAGAGTTTCTTACAGCAGCACAGTTCGTTACTCACTGGTTGTATTTGATTAATGTTGACTTTGTACCCTCCTTTTCCTCCATGGATAATGCTGTACTTCCCCTGAGACTCACAAGGCAGAATTTGTCCTTTGGTATATAAGAGAGGAAAAGGGAGAACAATAAAAATAATCTTTGGTTTCATCTTTTCCAGTTTATCACTATATCTGGGTAGGAGCTGGATATATGCTGCGTGATCAAGACCAGTTTCCAAACAGTACAAGGATTTAGGCTTCTTGAGTAAGGAAGAAACCTTGGCTTTTGTGGAAATACTGTTCTTAACCAATCTGATAAAGAACAGAATGGTGAGCTCATCTTTTGAGTCAGAATTCTCAAGCTAACTGCTCTTCAGGTCTCTACCAGCACACTTTTTGCATCTAATGTGAAGTGCAGAAACACATATTTCACACGATATCCATAAGTGTTTTGACAGATGAGATCTGGCAAATTCTTTCTGTGCTGATTTGCAATGTTAATTAGAACAGAAAAAAAAAAAACAACCCCAAAACTTTGGCTTCTGTGCTGAAGCAACAAGTCGGAATTCCAGTGCGGTGGTTGATGTTTGCAGCCTCCCTGGAAGGAGAGGGCGTTGCCTGAGTCCTGCTCACTCCTCCCAGCAGTGATGCCCTTTGAGCTCTGGGCCGGCTGTGGCAGTGAAGCAGGAGTATGTGGCACTGTGGGATTATATTTTTAAATGAATTTCTGCCTGGCAGTTTCTTGTGCTTTACAAGTGGGTAGATCAGAAATGCCTGGTAGCATTTTGTACTGTACCGCATGCGGAAAGCAGGAATAAAAGAATATTAGATATTAAGCTCTTAAACCATTTAATCATTTGAATATTAATGAATACTAGAATTAGAGATGCTCAGGTGCTTGTTCTTGAACCCAGATATATTTATTATGTGGTGTTTTACTTCCATAGTAATTTTTTATAATATTACATGCATATATAAATTTGTTGCAAGCTAAAAAAAAAACCCAAATCAAAAAATGTGTGACTGTTTTCTTTCCTTTTTTTTTAGCATTGACAGCTAAGCACAAAGTTGAAATGTCTAAATTAAATCGATCACATTCCTATTTGCAAGATCAGATGTAGGCTATTGTGTCTGTAATTTTAGAAAAGAACTATTTGCAAATAATCCATAGAACAAAAATTATTTTAAAAACAGTGATTTCAGATTTTTGTTTTCTTTTCATGTAGCAGTTGAAACTTTAAAGAAAACCAACATAACCTTTAAAGTAATAATTATTTCAGTATTATGTCATTTCACTTTTTTTGCATTTCAACATTGTTTGATATTTTAAGATTGATACAGTGGTTAAACTGCTCTTGAACAGACATTGTTGTGTTTGAGTGATTGCTGTGGCTGAATTCCCACCAGTGAGTGTAAAGGTTTCTCTTCTTACCATGTAATGTCTAAAATTTGCTCAGCTCCAAGCTTTCAGGCTGTCAGAAGAAAAAGGACAAGCCATTACCATTGGTATAGTGGTGATTGCCTCGAAAAATTCATGGAAAATATGTGTGGTAAGGTTTGTTTCTGTGTTTGCTTTTGGTCAGATTGATTTATTTGAGAGGAAATATTGATAAATGATGAGCTTGATAAGGCCCTAAAGCAGCCCCACTAAACTGGCACTGTAAGGTCATGGTACAAATGTGAGACACAAAAATTTGAACTGAGGGAATGAGGTTTTTTTCAGGAAATAAGGGGTTTCTTAGCTAACAAATTCATCCTAGGTTTAACAAGACCGTAGTTTTCCAGCTGGTCATCTCAGCTCTTGTCATCCATGTATCCTTATCTAGACCCTGACAAACTGCTGCACTCCCTAAAGGGGTGCCTGACACACACACTGAGATTGTTTCCTGCTTCCTTTTTTTCCTGCTTCTAGTATCCCTCCTCCTCCAAGCAAGGAAATGTCTGTATGTATAAATCATTTGTCTCTTTTCTTTTTTTACATTAGGTTGGTACATTCCATTCAAGAATTTAATCCTTCATACATGTGTAAAAGAAAAAGCTTTGGAAAGTTTGTGTATCCATTTTTCTGGCTTGGTATCCCTGATTCTGCTGTGCTTTGGGGTGCCCATTTCCACAGAGAAATGTGGAAGGGACTGTAGAGACCACCTTCTTCTTCTGGGATGGGGGGTGCAGACATGTGGATCCCTGGGACTTTAAGGATCAAACATTTGAGTAGCACATTTTCTGATATTTAGCAAAATCCCAGGGCAGATCTGATGCAATGCCACGTAGCCTGTCTTTGAAGGTTGTGGTACAGAACGTGGATTTGGGGTTTCCAAGTCAGTTGTTCACCACTGTATCCCTATGAGCAACACTTCCCTTTCCACCTGTTTGTCTACAGCCTTTCAGAGCAACATATATCACAGTCTTATTTATTATTTGAAAGTAGGAGCCGCATCATTTTCTGCACCCAGTTGTGTTCTTAGATTGGAAACAATGCCACCTGCAGCTCTAAATACCCTCCTCTCTCATTATAACAACATCCTTAAAACCCAGTCATTTTAGGTGTTATCAAAAGACGTTATCTGGAGATGCCTGCTGTCGTTAATGTTGCATCAGCGTTTTTATTTTAAAGACCTTTTCCTCAGGCCTGTAAACAGGCCATAAAAACTTAGATGAGGCAGCCACTTTATATAGGAAAATTTTGAATTGTTGAAATTTGATGTTAAAGGAACTCTGTCAAGCATTGCCTAAACTACTTTTCAATAAAAACATCCCTTATCAATTGTTCTAAATATAATTGAATGTTGACATTTGGAGGATGTTAATGTTAAGCAATCTCCTGCACTGCTGGAAATCTAACAACAACAGAGTGGTGTTCAGGCTGTCTGAGCTGACTTTTGCCTACCATAAAGAGAGATGTGCTAAGACACAGGGTAAAAGAAACAAATCTCTGAGAAGGATAAAGCAGGTCTGTGAAATGTATTCTAGGCTTAATTTCTGTGAATCAAACTGGAAAAGGATGCAAATCAAACCTAAACTGATTAGTTTCATTCCCCTCTGTTTTTAATTGAACACTAAACAAATGAGTTGTTAATGATATTTGGCTCAGATAAGAAAGGTGTTTGACAAGCAAGCAGAAAGGCCATTACAAATAATTTAAGTCCTTTCCAGAAGCTTTGCAGGCAATTGTCCTTCAGTCGTGGCATTGGCAGACAAGCCTGACATCTGCAAGTGTGTATTTGCTGCATGTACAGATCCCTAGAAACTGCAGATGTGCTTCAGTTCACCTGTTTTTCAAAACTAAGACTAAACTCCCCTCTGTTCAGGATATTCTGGCACTCCTGGTTGTTAGATTGTGCCTACTAATATGTGTTATCTGATAAACTTAGGTTGAATCACCTTCAGGTCTTCTTGAAATATTGTTCTGAGGAATTCAGTAGTAACTGGTGGGTAACTCACTGCTCACTGGATTAGTGCATGCGGGAAGAGAGAACTCCTGCCAGACATGCACTCCTAAATCCTCACTTTTGCCATGAATTCCATGACTATGTCCACATTTCTGTACTTGAAAGGGTAGTGTTCCATGGCACGTGCTGCTTTTCTGCTGGACCATTGGGGATATTCAACAAAGCAGGAAAACTTGTCTTTTTTGCAGGACCCTCTTTAGCTATTGATATCCATTTCTCTGCCTGGCACTGCAATGAGTTCTTTTGGAGGGCATATCTTGAACCTAGAGCCAAAATGTTGTGGAGCAGCAGGTCTAATCTTAGTTATTACTCTGGAAGCTCTTTTCTGTTGGCTGTCTGTGATTTTGAAGATTGCTCCTTCAGTTAGAATTTGCTCTCACACTGCTTGAATTGAAGATACTTTTGTTCCACCAGAGCTATTTCTGTAGGGCAGCAAGGGGCTGTGCATTTCCTGAGAAAGCCTTTTACCATGAAAGACATCCTACACAGAGGCCTCTGATGTCCTGTCCCGGGAAGAAGGCTGTCTTTTCAGGCTTTTCTGCCTCATCAATCTGCATTGTCTAACCTGGTACACCCAGACCTGAGTTCCTAATGTTTTCCAAAAAGTGAATGAAAGGATGAGGCCCCTGTTGGTCCTGTCAGTGCTGCTTTGTAAAGGGCAATTAAATGACAAACCAATTAGTTTGGGAAATATATTGAATACATTTATAATGTAGTTACACGTTGAAAGGCACATCTCCATTGTATCTACAGCATCAGTGCAGTGTCAGAGAGCAAGAGTTGCCCCCATTACATGTTTTGAATACAATTTGGGTGTTACAAGGAGCTTTTATGCAATTCATTTTGTTCACAGTAGAAATGTGGTTTCAACAGAAGTAAAAGCCCATCTTTGACTAGCAGAATGATCCTATTCAAATGAAAGTGTTGTTCCTCAAGAATAAAATGTGTGACATAGCTAATATTACTCTTTGGCTTTATATTAAAGTCATCTCCAGAGCATGAGCACATCCCAATATGAATATGCATTCTGAACTTCCTTTCTGTTACTTTCTAGTGAGAAATGAGACATATGCATTGCAGAGAGAGACATACACAGCAGAGTAATATAATGCCACTGTTCAGTCCTCAGCTACAGCAGCTATACCCAACCTCCAATACAAAGCAAATTACAGAGTCCAGTGAATTAGAGATCACTACGGGTCAAAGAGAAATTGCTTTAATATCATGATGGTTCTCTTTGTTCTGAACAGATGACACATTGAAATAAGAGATGGAAAGGCTGCTGTGAGCTGGTTTCCAGCCATGAAATATTCTTCCGTGGAATCCCATCATTATGCCTGTTAGAAATACTGGTTTTTCTCAGCTACAGTGACATAAGGAAAAGGCCTTGCAGAAGATTCCCAAGGATCTGGGTCCTGTTCCATTGTTTCACCAGTGACCTCATATGTGAGAATCCAGACCCCAGAGACATTTGTGCTCTCTGTGTCTCTCTTTATCTTCTCATTCTGTCTGGATAGTGCCCGTGTCAAAAACCACCATGGTGTTTGGGCATTGTACTGGAAAAATCATACGTGCTCCTGTCAAATTACTTTTCCATATTAAAAAGCTTTGTTTCTACCCGGATATTATGCAGCTGTGAATATCCAGTTGTTCTGTTACCAGCTGCTGGAATAATGTTGTCCCCAAATTATGAGAAATGAACTCAGGCGTGCAGCCTTTCTGAGGGCTCTTTGGGCTTCTTCAGTTTCCTTTATCTGGGCCTATGTCAGTTCTCCTGTCAGTCCTGTGGCCTGCACAGATCAGCAGGCACACACATGGACATGCCAGTGCTGAGTGCTGATCCTGGGAACTGTATCAGTAACAAATCACATTAATCATCCTCTGAATCGAGGGAGAAATGAACCACTCGAGGAGTCTGCAGCTATGGGTACTGACTTGTGTCTTGTGTTTGAAGCATTTTAAGGCAGCCTCATCTTCAAAGCCTGCTGAACCTGAAAAGATGGCTCCTTATGTACAGATATGCATGCTCAAGCTGCATGGATATTGATGCTTGTCTGCTCTCTGGGGACTTCTAAAAGTTGAAATGTAAAGGGCTTGCAAATTATTTAAAAGGTTGCCATTCTCTTCCTGCTCACTTCTCAGTAAACACCAAAACAGAGGAAACTGAGATTTGCTATATCCATTCTCAATCCCATGTTCTTTTTATATTGCACTCACTTCCAAAGTCCAATCCAGCACTGTGTAGTAGCATGGTAGCTTTTGAAATATTTGTCCTAAAATACTCTCCTGTAAGTTTAAACTTAAAAAAACCCCTCCAAATGATTTAAAATGGCACATAACATGTCAAACAAATACACAGTGTAGGTTTTTTTCTGTGTTCCTTTCTTTTTTTTTCATATCCTATCTTCTGTTGAGGTTTTATAATTCTGAGAAAATAATTTTTACCATCCCTCAATACTGTAGGAAATACAAAGACATTTTTCTGATTAGCTGTGCACAGTGGTGATGAGTCAAGCTCAGTAAGAAGTATGCTAGAAAATACAGACTGATACTTGTGTGTGTGTACTTATGCTGCTCTGGTTTCAGATGGACTCTCACATTCTCTGTCCTTGTCTTTCTGCCTTCCTCTCCTTCTCAGTGAGTGTTAGATTATGTGAGCAGACTCTAAATTCAAGTGGAAGTGCTATTACAAAGTATGCTGAGCAAGAAGACAAAAGCAGAACACTTGGCTCTGTTGATGTTTTGATCTCTCACTTTATGCTATCTTTTGAAAGAAAAAGGTGCAAATATGTTTGATTAAAAACTTGTTCTCTCCTTCGAAAAATAATAGTTCAATAGTCCCTCTCCTGAGTTTATTTTCTGACCCTAGTGTCAGATCAAATTATGGTGAGTTGGACTGCAAAACATGAGGCTGTGAGGTTTTATCAGATAAGCTGGAGGGTCTGAGAGCAGGTCTTCTCCCAGGATAAGGTCTGGCACAAATGGCTCAATGCAGCACAAGGGAGTGCTTTGTTTTCTGCCTCTGTTCAAACCATGCCATGCAAGTGGCTTCCAGAAATAGGGAATGAAACTGGATGACTTGTCTGCTCCAGTACAGCAAACCCTGCAACCCCATACAGAAGTGTTAGATCTGCTTGTTTTTTCCCTTTCTCTCTGAAAATACACACTGTGGTGATGTTGGCTTACTTTGAACTGTTCCACTGCTTTTGCGAAAGAAACATCTCTGAAAGCCGCATTCTTGCTTATATAAGCTTTTGCATTTATTTTGCCACTTGAGTCCTTAAACTTGGTTTAAAAAGCTTTCTGTAAGAGCCTGGGTTTTGCAGAAGAATTGACCTTGTGAAAGGAGCTGCTGCTTGGTTCATGCATGAAGTGTTTCTGCAGTGCAAAAGCTGCTCTCATTTCTACCTGTGCCACCCTCTGACTTTCTCAGAGGTTGCACAGGTGTAAGTGGTGTCAGAGTTTGAAGCCCATGAGGCTGCACAGCTGGTCCAAGGACCTGAACTTGGCAGTGCTGGCAGTGGCTTTTTGCTCTGCTGTGCTGTGTGACCAATGCGAACCTGTGACTGAACAGGGACTTGGTCCCTAAGCAGTTCCTGAGATGCTCTAGCACAGGATTGTTCTCTAGTGACATGTGAACCCAAGGATGTAGGTAACTCCCTCAGAACCCTCGTGAACCTGTAGCACAGTAATGATGAAAGGCAGATGAAATCCTAACGTAAGCAGAGATGAGACTGAAAATCCATGCAGAGATGATCTGTTGAGTAAGAAGGTACCATCTTCACAGTGTCATATCTCAAGGGTAGACCTGCATGTTAAATATCCTAAAAGCTACAGGAAAACACCACCTGGATATGTAACAAACTGACAGGTTTATTCTGGGATGACAGTATTTTGGATATTGAATCTTCCTTGGTCTTTGTGTTGTTTTCTTTAATCATTCTTCCACAGCTTTCCTGGTAATCTGGGCAAATCTGTAAGAAAGTGCTTGTTTGCTTCTGTTGCATTTTTTTCTCCCAAATGGAGAAAGTTCTAATATTTTTCAGTTGGCTTTTAAAGGTGTTTTTAATTTGCTTCTTTGGCAGTAAAAATCCATTTTTACAGCCATGGGCGAAGCAAAAATGTCTGATATATTTCTGGGCAGTGTTCTTCTCCAGTGTTTTACTTTGAGGTGGCCTCATCATGCCCTGGTATGGAACTCATTAGCTGGGAGCTTTTCTGGTGTAAGATGGCAGAGGACAGGGAATGTATTAAATAGTCCTAATGACTGGGCTGCCAGGGAAGGCTCCTGTCCACAGTGATTGACAGGTAGAATCAAGTCTAGATAATTCATTCTCCCAAAGTAGAAATAAAAAAAAAAGGGTTGAAGGCTTTCTTGGGGAAAAAATATTCTAACCTAAAGATATCTCTCTCTCTTTTCTTTTTTCTTCTATCTCCGATTTTGTAGTCTCAGAACAGTGAGCAGCAGCAAAGAAGTAATTTCTGGATGTTGCCTTGGTCTGGGGAGTTTTTCTCTTTATATTTGTTTCATTTTTTCATGTAATTTGTACTTTTTCCAAACACTTGCTTCTTGAGTTTATGCAGTTAAGTGCAATGATTTTGTGTAAATGGAAGCATACTGCTCTTCTCTTGTATTGGTGGAAAAAAGGAGAGAGAGGAAACCCAGACCTGCCTGCCGTCCTCAGAGATAAAGACAAGAAGAAGCAGCTCTGTGCATTTGCAGCTCTTGCAACAGCTCCAAGGCTGGGCTGTGCACTTGAACAACTGGTGGAAATAGAAGAAGCAGGAGGGGCAGCCATCCACTACTCATCTGGGGCTCACAGACACATTTGGTGTTGTGACTCTGAGTTTTTCCACCATTACTCTGTTTCTAGAGAGATTTTAAAAATAAATGCAAGGTATTGCCCACTAATTTTCAGGATTTTTGCAGGTTTTCAGACGCAGGAACCTCAAAGTCGTAAGTGATGAGTAAGGACCTTTCAGTGTATGCAGCAGTTCCCGTGGAGTCAGCTGAAATCAGTGGCAAGAGCCAGGCCCTCAGCAGTTTGGTAAATGAGGGCCATTACTTAAGGTAGGCTAGCAGTGTATTTAGAAGTGAGCCTGAGGGAAATCTGTTTCCTTTCCTCTTAATGATCCCTGTTCATGTACAGAGAAATTCAACCCTGTTTCTGTAGAGAAGGGGAGGCATAAATGGAAAAACTTTCCCAAAGTAATTTTATTTTTATTCCTACTTTTTCAATTAAAGCTTTAAAGGGAGGTTGTCCTGCATTTTAAAAAGCTGGAGGGTAGCATGTCTGTAATTATTCACTAATAAGCAGCGTTAAAATAGTAGAATCTCTTCTCTCCATCTCCTGTTTTGTGGTAAGGGCTTGTTTCTTACTGTAGGTTCCACTAGGAACCTGTGCTGTAGAGAGTAGGGTCTTCAGAGTGTGCAGGGTATTCTCCAAGAAGTACAAAATTTCTGCCATGTACCTCTGAACGTTCATATTGCCAGCTGAGAGTCTCAGGTAAGTGAACGGGAGCCTGAGGCTGTGTAGAGCATTAAGGGCAGGCACTTCCTGGCTACTGCCTCTGCCTTTTGTAACTATGCTGTTTCCAGACAACTGGAAAACAGGCTCCATGGCCTTGGGGTGAGGAGGCAAAAGGCAAGGCTTGGAATTGATCCCATCCAGGCTGTTCACCTGTACAGCCACTGCCAATTTTGAGTGGTTTGAGGTGAAGCACATTCTGTAACCTCCCTGTCCTTATGTTATGAGGCCAAGCTTCTAATTGGATCTCTGAATATTGTGGTGCTGTATGCCTGGGAAGGATGTAGAAATTGGATCTGATATACACCTGCTGCTGCTCAAGTGAGCCCCCTTGACCACAGAAGAACCTTTGCATTTATGGAAGACGATTTAAGTGTAGGAGTGGTCCCATCTCTGTTAGCACAGCAATACCCACCAGCTTCATTTAAAACATTTACTTAAATACTTTGCTGGCTTAGGACTACATATCATTGAAGTTACAAGGTTTTTGAAGGGGCTAATGCTGTTCTGTGAAGTCTTTGGAAACTTATTTTGTTAATAGACATTTTAAGTATCTTTTAAAAATGTCAGAGTAGGAGGGAAGCCGTCTACAGACTTGGTGCTGAGAAGGAAATAAGATAGGATTGGATCAATACAGCCTAGGTTTGTTTCCTCCCACACCTGCTTTATCTAAGATTATCAATGCCAACAGCAATGATACCTCTTCAGTTACTGTCACTAGGAAAGACTAGCGGATACGTTCCAGCTGTTTGGCCTCAGATTTCACTGTCTCTGCTGGAATACAGCAGTGATCTAAAGCCCTGAGACAAGACAGAAGGGCTTCTCAGCTGTCTGAGACAAGTTGGCACAAAATAAAATATTGTGGACCTCCTTGCTGAGAACATAGTAGCCAAAACTACAGAGTGGCTGCTACAAGATGGAGTGGGAAGGTAATGAAATGCAGCCGGAGGTAGCTGTAGCATAGCATATAAATTGACTTAAAACAGGGGGGAAGGATTGAAGGACTTTCCCAGAGTGAATGATTTCGTAGATTATTGATTTGGGCAGCAGTTTATTTAAACATTAAAACTCTGAATGAAGCAAGCTACCCTGAAGAAAAATGTGTCAGGTATAGAACTTGTTACAGCTAACTGGTTAGCCTCTGAGGACTTTGTAAACTGTCCAGATATATTTATTATAGAAAATATTTTCTTGAGCAAAAATAGACTGTTTCCCCTTCCAGAGTATGCTGTGGTATTTTCTGGTGTGAATGCTTGAATTCAGTGGTCTGTTGCCATTACAGTTACTGTATGACTGTGCTCAAGAATTTTTAACCACCTCTGTCTGTTTCCCAGGGAAGGAGAATAAAAAAATAACAATGTAAGGAAAAAAAAATTACTGCAACAGTTATATCATTAGCCACCCAGGTGTATTATAACACTTAGTGCTCTCTCTGTGAAGTGCCCCACAGCAATGTAGAGGCACTTAGAGGGAAGCTGTCATTCAGCAATGGAAGGGGGCTTCAGGACAAGGAATGACAGTGCATATTCCTGCATTCCACATGGCTCTTGGAAATCTGCAGATAATAAATCCCTCCGACTTACAGGTTTAATGCCAAACAAGATTGGTAAAATAAAAGTAAGATATTTAGTAGTGGGAGAGGTTGTGCAGAACACTTATTCTATACCTACTAAGGAGCAAATACTTCAGTCCTTTACAAAGCAAAAGTGACACAGGACAAACAAGAGAAACAGGCTCCCTCCACCCTGATGTCTTGTCAAGGGTAAGGCTGGCTTGTCCATAGGCTACAGATGGTTCCAGAGCCTCCGTAGGTGCCCTGTTTATGATTGGCATGTTGATTTTAGCTCCTGTCTATGGAGTCCCTGTTCTTATACCAACAGACCAAGCTAAGTCCCCTCAAATGTGATACACCTTAAAGTTGCCTCCATGTGTGCATGTAAGAGAGAGGAGGCTTGGCTAGGCAGGTATCAAAATCAAATTTGCAACACCTGCAGTATTTCTGTTATTTTCTTGGCTGTATGAGCTTTGTGGAGGCTAATGAGCTCATGCAGTCAGCGATAACTGACATTAAATGGTCTCCCAGGTTTTGCAGCTCAGGCTCAAATGATTTCTCATGTCCATTTTCCCGATTTCCCTACAATTCCTATTCATTCATTGCAAAAGTCAGATATCCCGAGAGCTGCTGCTGCTCAGACTTTCTGGGCAATGCTTGCAAATAGAGCTGTGTCACACACATCTGGAACCCAACACCAATTCAGCCAGTCCTGGAAAATGTTTACAAGCAGCAGCCTTTCACAGCAGTTGAATTCTTGTTTGCATTGCTTTTGAACATTTCACATGTGTGCCTTTTCTCTTGCTTGTAACAGACTTACAGAATGAGTAATGGTCAGCAATTTACTGCACAGAGGGAATAGGAACAGCAAATGGGTTATTAGCACTACAACACCTGCAGTTTGTATGAGTTGAGTGGACAAAAAACGTGTGATTAGCACATAGTGTAGAAGTGCTTGATACTAAAGCTGATCATTTTGGAGCTGTAGCTTGTCTGGGTTAGTTTACTCCCAGTAATGATGTGTCTGCTGTCCAGCTTGTGTAGTTCCTTTACTCTAAGCAGCAGAAACACCCCTGCACCAGCCTCCACCACCCCCCTCCCCCCAAAAAAAAAATATAAATTTTTGCACTATGTTGGATTTCAGAGGATTGCATTTTTTATTGTGTTAGTGGGTATCAGGTCCAGGTGTTTAACTCTGTTGGCATTGCAGCTGTATGAGTACAAGTCTTGATACCTTAAAGCAGATTTTAGTATGTCCTTCATTACTAAATAAATATAATACAGTGAACACTACATCAAGAAATTCTGACTGTCCCCAAAGCAATTATTGTAAAGCCAACACACCAGACATTCAGTTTAATTTCAAAAAGAGAAACTGAAAGAGGAGAGCACATTACCATCCTCTCTGTGACCTGTACTGAGAGCTGTGTTGGCACAATAAAGGTATTGCAGGGTTTGTGGTCCCTGCTTGGTTTGAACAGTTTTGCTTGGCTGGGTTTGTAAGGTTGTCTTCATTGGTTTATTGCTCTGGTGGTGCTAGAAAACATAAACTTTTGTGCTGTGATCCCTCTATTCTATCATAATTGTTTGTTTAAATTTATTGGGATTTATCTCAGTAAATAACGCTGTTCTAGGAAGATGGGGAACAGGGGACACCAAAGAGGAACAATTAAAACATATCTGTCTTGTATTCCACCTTAAATTTCTGGTAGGTACTCTACTGCAATTCTGCATCCCCGGAGGTTTTGTTGTTTAAATATTTAAACAATAAAAATTACTAAAGCTCTAAGAATGATGTCTCATGATACTCAGTGACCTGAAGATAAGCTGTATCAGCCCTCAAGAAGGTGAAGAAAAGACTTGCATGTAGAAGGTGAAACATAGTCTCACTAAAGCTGTGTAAGTGAAATCACCCTTAAGATTCTCTTATGCTAGGATATGTTATCCAACAGGCCCATTCTGGAAAATGCCTGTTGTCTTAACTAATTAAGATACATTTTTGACAGGGCAGATATCATTTCATCTGAGCAAGTTGTACACAATAGTTTAATTTTTCCAGGCAAAGCTAACTGTGCTGTGCAAAAAAGACCTGTCACAGGAAAATGTCAACATAGCAGAGGAGCTGGAAATCAGTTGGAATACATTTTGAGGCCCCAAACTAGCTTCTTTGTCTGGCTGACTATATGTATAAAGCCCCAGCCCAGGAGAATACAGTCTGTTTGTACATTTTTACACATTGCAAAAGTAAGTGATGCTGTCCTCTTCATGCGAGAAGAAGGTAGAACATGGTAAATTTTTAACCTAAAAGCATTTGCCGTTGTACTCTCTTGCAGATAAGTCTCCTTGCATTTTCAGTTTTGACAAAGAAAAGGAAAATTATATTAGAAAACATCCTGTGTATTGTAGAAATATACATTTCAGTGGCAGAGTGGTTCATCAGGACTTTATGGGACACATTAATTATGATGAATTATTATGAAAGAACATGTTGGCTTTAGCGTAGACAGAACTTTGGCTCTTGTGGATCCTGGCCCTGCTGGGTGATCTCTCCTGTACAGGGCCAGCCCAATGGCTGGACACACCTCCATGCAGCTTTTTCAGGCCTGTCTCCTTTATAGTCCTATAGCAAAGCAGCCTATATTTATTCCTAGGATGTTTTAGGACCTGGAGACTGCAGTCATGCTCAGAAAACATGATGTGAATGGGAGGAAACTGCAGGGAGAGGTGGCTGGGGACCCTCTAATTTGTATATGATGCAAATTTTATGCCTCTTCTTCTAGAGAGATAACTGAGAAGTGCCACAGTGCTCCTTGCCATCCCTGGGGAGGAGGAGCAGTGCGTAAGGGGCTTGAAAAGTCAGTTGTCTCCATTTGCCACACTTCTGCTGCTGGATTAGCACAGTGCAGCCGTGGTGTAAGAGTTGATTTCTATGTGGTCTTGGGGTGTCTGTTTATTTCTTTAATTTAAAACAACAACAAGAAGAAGAACAACAAAAGCTATGATAAAACACAACAAAACACTCCTGTCTTGGGTTCAGTAGTGTCACAGCAATTAGGTCCTAAAGCAATTAGGACCAGCAGCACATACAATAAGGCACACTGTGCATGGAAAACAGTCCACCCTGGTGGTGCTTGGGCAGTCCATGCATTAAACCCTGCAGATAAGCTGCCAGAGGAAATTTTATGCTTCTGCTGTTCTTGGGAAATTGCTGTTTCAACTGTCCTGCTTTGAAGATTAAGGAAATGGATTCGGTCAATCAAAATATTTCACTGTTGAAAAATAATGGCAGATTGAATCATAATCATGTAATATCATATTGTACGTTTGCCATAATCACAATTTCAAAATGATATGTTTTCAATCAACAGCTTGCTGTAAATTTGAAAGGTAATTACTCACCTGTTAAGCAGGAAAGTAAGGTCTGACAGTCCTTGGTAGGGGGGGAGGAGAAGCAAACTGCCTGGTTAAGAGGTTCTAGCATTCCTCTGCTTTAATACTCAGTGAATGTGAATCCTTATGGCAACCTAGATCAGAACCTGGTCTTGGCTATGTTGGTACTGGGCATCCTCTTGTGCAGGCAGCCCAGTTTCCCTGTGCCCCAGTTAAGAGTTGCCTCAGCTCTGTTTGGTGAGGTGCAATTCCACTTCAGGCCCATGTAACAAGAGTCCCAGATGGCTTTGTGCAGGTTTGTGCTTTTTTTCTTTTTCTTTTTTTTTTTTTTCCTCCTGTGTCTCATTCGGTGAAGCTGAAATTTTCTTTCCAGCTACACCTGGTTTTTAACCCTTCCTTCATCAAAAAGGTAACCAGATGGTGATTTGCATTTCCGTGGGGACCAAAAGCAGTGAAGGCTAACACTGGAGCTGCTTACTTCTCCCTGAGCATCCCTCCTCTGACCACGCAGTGCACATTTCTGGGAACCTAAACCAGCTGTGGACAGGTGTTTCTTTAGGTTTTGTGGTTTACTAACTGAGGTTTCAACCACTAGACTCTCTAAAACCCAACAACTGGTGCTGTCACTGTTCACAGCTTGATCCCACATGAACCCGTGCTACTTTGCACAATAAAACCCCTCATATGTTTAATTCTAAAAAAAAGGTTTGCCTAAAAGGGTGGTGTGAATCTCTTTGAAACAGATATGTATTAAATTTTTATGTGTGAAACTGGAAAAAACCCGCCTTTCTGTATTACCGATTTGTTACATTAAATATCCTTTGTGTGGTCCGTGCCACTTCTACAGCAAAATGCAGCTGTGCAAATGGACACGTTACTTGGCTTTTGTCAGGTTGCATCAGTCAAAACAAATGCTGCCTTCTGTTCCTCGGCTGCTTTGCCCACGCCTGTGCCCTCCTGATTTCTTTGCTCGGTGGAATCCCTTTTTTGCTCTCATTCTGTCTGCTACAAATGGTTAGGAGTGGGAGTCAGCAGAAACAGTTTGATTTTCATTCCAAGTGAGGACAGCAGCAGGCAGGGCAGAGCCGCCAGGCTCTCCAGCCCTTCACTGAGGCACAGCATGGGTTTCAGTAAGCTGGGAAAGCTGGATTTGTCTTTGGAAGCACTTGGGTTTAGATTGTTTCTCTCCTGGAAACCTATACAGATCTGATTGGTAAGGAAACAACAGAAGGAGTTAAAGGCAAATTAGGCAGTAAGAGATACTTCTGGCCTTGGGACAAGAGGGCTTGTGCCTTGGGCAGCAGCTACAGGACTGTACTGTGAGAGTGATGGAAAAGCACCTCTTTTCGGGAACCTTCCTGCCCTGCTCTTTGGCTGATGGGTCCTCACCCACCTTATCAAATGACTTGAACCTTTTGTCTCTTAATTCCATGATGTGTGTGAAGAAGCCATGTCAGACTGCTGTGTTTGGTGTTTTCTCTCAAGTTGTCATTAAAAGACACTTGGAAGCAAGTGAGGAGTAATCCACTCAATGCACACTTTTGTGGGACAGTATGTTTCCAGCTGCTGTCTATTATTTCTGCTTGTATATCCAGGCACTGCAATTTCTCTGCCTGCTAATGGGGGAAATGTGAGAGAGAGGCTGTTAGCAGGATTTGGTTGGGGCTGGATAAGCTCATGGAGACCTGCAGAGCACAGTGTCCAAAACACCTGGACCTTGTCTGTGTTAGAATAGCTTTCTGCAGCCACAGAGAAAAACCTGGAGAGGTGAAAGGAAATTTTAAATGATCAGCAGCCTCTCTGTTTTGAACTACTGCACTTCTGTTTACTTGGCATTACCCCAGTCTTGCACCTTTGTAAGTGTAACAAACCCAGTAGATTTTAGCAGACCAGTGCCAGTGTGGCAGTGAGGTCTTGCAGTCTGATCAGGGAGTAAGTGGTTTCAGGCCTCCAGTTTTGCCTTAACTGCTTACTGGAGAGCAATATCTGCAGGGAAATGGGGCTGCTTCTGCTGGGTTTAGTCCAGTTATGCTGGGTTGCACTGTAATGGACAGGATGATCTGAAGGGGAATATTATGGGAATTATCTTAATGGCCCCTTTGCTTTTTTATTACTTAGCTTAAGTTTCTCAGAATGCTTATCTATTCAACAATTTTATACTGGTATTTTTTCCCCCATTTTGGTTTTTCAGTCTCTAGTTTTTGCATAGGCCCCTTTATTTCTCCCACTCCTTTTTGAGATACCCCGGTGTTATGGATGGCTACCTAAGCAAAACACTCATCTCCTTTGGGATCGCATGTCCTCTTGATTCAAAATTGCATTATTTTAAAAACCATTTAAAAAATGGTTGTTAAAATATCAAAGATAACCAAGTGCAGAAATGAAACTGTCCCCTAAGAGAAAACACACTTCAATTCATAAAATATTCCCTGCAGATGTCTTAGAAAATGTTCCCTCTCCTCCTGCAATTCCCACTAGCAGTGTGACATGCTTTGCATTGTAGATGTTTTTCCTAAGTGTCAGGCATAAGGAGTCCTTAGAAACACCATCCTATCTCATCTGCATTCCATGAAGTTTAACCTAGGGGATTTTTCTGGGGGCATTCACAGGCAGAGGCAGGGATGGGTACAGAACTGTCTTCTGTGCTATGCTGTTAAACAACTACATGGAGTCCTTTTGTCTGAGCAACTGCTTTGGATAAATTGGGTAAATCTCTGGCACTTGGGTAGAAAGGCCTCACTTTGGCCTTTTTAATGTGGATACAGGATTTTGCTCACCTGTGCAAGTAAGGGTGTGTTCAGGGTGTCCTTGCAGGGAGTTGGCTTTAGGTTTGGATACAGAGTGTCTGACACACTAGATACATTTGGATATGTTTGTTACAAGCGGTTTGAGAGCAGCACATAGAGGATACAGTGGCCTGAAGTCTAATGCTTCCTCAAATCAATTACCTATTTGAGCTTCATAAATTTCCAAACCTGAGATACTGAGCAAAACAAAAGAAAAATGTGCTTTGGCCATTCCTGAACCAGGAGCTTTGAACTTGGATAAGTCTGTGAAGCTGCCTGTTTCATTAAGCAGCTGCTCTTTAGCCTATGAATTTTGCTCAAGGCCTAGTTTCGAGGATGGAGAATCACCCTAGATTTGGGTCTGGATTGCCTTTATCACATAAGGGACCTTTTCTGACAAACAAACTGCACCACAAACTGAAAGCTACCAAAGTCTCTGTACATGCAAATGCTCGAAGAAGGAATTTTAGGACTGACTTTGTCCCTAAAAGCTGCCTAAACAATATTTTTCCTCTGGACCTTCTCCTATCAAAATGACATGATATAGTGCAGAGAACGCAATGTTGATTGTATTAAGTTAATTCTTCTGTTTGATATTTATTTTAACTGTTTGAAATTTTTCCTACCAGTTGTGCCATAATTCCCTATTAGGGTGTAAATCAGGTGTTTGTAAACCAGTGATGCTGCTTTTTCTGTCTCCTCCAGTATGACCTGATCCTGGTAGATGTTGAGGGTTTGGTTGTTTTGTTTTGTTTTTTTTCCAAATGACTCGAGGGCCAATAGTCATGACTGCTGTCATGTAAAACACCATCTGTGATTCTGGCTTGGCTGTGCTATGTTCCAGATTGCACAATGCATGAGCAGTAGTTCAGATTGTGGTAATGTGTTGCTCTTTCATGGTGCTGCATGTACAAGACACATTTCCTTAAGGACTTTTCTAAAAGCCATGTCTTGAATAAACAGAGCCAAAGCTATCAGTTTAACAAGATTTGAGGTAAATACTTGGAATATGTTCATAATTGCACATGACGAGCTGGTGAAAATCCCTATAATGCATGGGTTATAACAAGCAACAATTGAGTATGTAATTTCAACCAAATTAATAGTTTACTGAAGGTCGTAGTTAAGATGGAGTGAATGAACTTTAAAAGCCACACTAACTCAGGTCAATATAATGGGAAACGTTTACAAGTCTACCTAAAGTTGTACAAAGCAATTCCTTAAAATCTAAGAGTTGGATTTCTGCAAAGGTTTCTGCAACTTCCACAGGCCCTTGTCTGCCATAACTCTTGGTTAATGGTTTGGAGGCTCCTGCTGGCCACATACAAGCTAACATTTATTTCATCTCCTATGAAATAAAATAGAGTAAAGTTAAATTTAAGCATCATTCAAACCTGATGAGAACAAGAATCATCTTGCAGAAAGAGGTCTTGTAGGAATAAATGGAAAATGCTTAAAACAAAATGCTTCTGAAACTGTGTAATCCTGATGTTGAGAGCAGGGTCCACTCTCTCTTCTTGGTGTTAGGGACAGAAAATAACCTGCACCAAAGCCAATGTTTGTTTCCCAGGAGCAGTAGCCAGTAATGAAAGACATTTTTTCTTAATATGTGAAGACTAATGGGAAGGAATGAAGGAGGTACTAGAGGTTCAGCTCAGAAGAAAGACACTTGATCTTCCCCTACCCATCATTGCCATTAAAGCTGTTGTCTGTTAGTGTCGATTGTCTAATGATGCCCATCTGTCATCTGAACTGCATCTGTGTATCTTTATGCCTGTCTCATCTCTGATTTATCTGTAGCTATCATTATCTGTTATGTGGGGATGCACACGTACATCAGCCTGTGGTACTCTCTGTTCCAGAACCGTGTCTCGCAGTGGCTGAGGCCGACTCGTGGCTGAAGGTCTGTGTGTAGGATTTTGCCTGTCTGGGGACTGCCATGGGAATTTGAGCTGTGTCGATCGAGCGACTTGAAATGACATGAACAATCTGAGCAATGCTATTTATTCATCAAGTGTATGTCACACTGGAGTGCTCCATGTTACCTGCTGGAGATGAACTAGGGAGAGCAGCTAATGCTAGCCAAGAGTCATGCCATGCCATTTCTCTGCCTTTTTCACCATCCCCTGATGTGGCACCAGTCATGTAAAGGAGGACTGTTGCAGCCTCCTTTTTGCAGATCTTCAGCCACACATCCCCCTGCAGTTACCTGTGTGCACACCTTGGCCTTGCATGTTTTCTCAGTTGGGCTCAGTCACTGCTCAGCAGAATCTTGTGCTGTAGTAATGTCTTACCCACTAGGACTGGTCAGAGTTATTCCTCCCTCTCATTCTAGTTGAAAGTCTGTTATGGCAAATGTTTTAAGGAGAATTTTCTCTTTCACATCTGGGTTTGTTGGGAACCTTCTGTACTCTGGTATCTGTCCTCCATCTTTTCTTACTTCCTCTTAGAAAGCGACCATAAGGAGATGAGGTCCTTGCAGGTGACCATAACCTGAGCTCTAAGAGCCATGAGCTTTGGGTTAGAAATCTGGTGTCCTAGATATAGGATGTATATACTGACAATATGTACATACCTGTGAAAACAGAGAGAGAGACAATTAGCATATCTGAGTCCAACTCAACTCCGTGAACAAGGTACTAATTTTTATTTATAGCCTTGGATATATGTAGGTGCATATATAATTGTAGCTCACCACAAACGAAATAGAAGGTTTTATTTATAGATATGTGTACAGCATGTTCATCTCTATGGAAGCTCTGAATTGTTCCTCAACAAGACTGACAGCTGACAGCTCTGACCAACTTGATAAGGTGCTTTTGGATAGATTTCCCAATATTTAAGAGTAACAGCCAAACTGTCCACTTTTTAAGAAAGATGAAAATGGCAGATAATCAAGAGGTAAATAATTTACAAAAAAGGAAACCAGTACTGCTTTAATTTGAACTTTCTTCTTTAGGTTAATAAGCCCTGGATTACAAACTCCACAGCTTGAAATTTGCCTTGCTTATTTTAAAAACTAATTGGAACTGAATATAAAAAGCAGACAATCATCACTGAGGGCAAGAGTAGAAGATTATTATTATATTTCTGAAGAAAAGCAGTGGCTGAGGGCTGGCTGCTCTGGAGGACAAGAGCAATACCTCTTAGCCCAGGGTGGGAACCAACCCTCCACGGGCAGACAGGAACTGTAAGTGTCAGGTGGCAACAAAAGTTTTGAGGGTTGTGTTTATACTGGCCAGTACATAGGACTAGTAATGTTCTTATTTGAACAGAGATTGCCCTTGGGTTGCTGTGTGCATCTGAGGTTCTTTGGTGCTATACAACTTCAAGGAAAATAATGCCCCTGCTCTGTAAAAGTTGCAAGCAAATGCAGCTGGGAGTAGACAGGGAAACAAATAATTGATTCAATTTTTCTGCTTCCTGAACTAGCAGATTTGTAAACAGCTGGAGATCCCAATTTTATCTCAAGCTATGCACATATTAAGATCAAAGCCATATTTCTGAAGTTTGATTTATGAATTAACAATATTCTGAAAATAACAATAAGCTTTGTTTTTAGGCTTAGCTATACCCAGGGTTTGCACCATTTCCTGCCCATGCCTGTCCTTAATTGTAAGTTTGGGTTTTGCTGCTTGGAGGATGTTCCAAGTCGATCTGCATCCAGGTGGGGTAGCAAGTCAGCCCTGCCAATGAGTCAGCAAAACCTACTTCACACTTCCCTGCAGGACCAACAGCAGCTCCTGGCAAAGGGTATTTCAGGGAAATGCCATTAGTCTGTCACAAGTTACACTGGTCTAAAGCAGCTCATGTAAGCAGCAGTACTGAAAAGTCGAGTTGTGTACGATGTCTGGGATTTGTTGTTTCAGAGACTACGGGGAGCTCATAACTCAAACCTCCCCTTCCTCACCAAAGCACAACTGGAGGAGTGAATGGGCGCAGGGATGCACAGGCAAATCTGTTGTGTAAGCACAGGAACAGGGTTCCATGGATGTGACAGCATGAAAAATGAACTTGCTGCATCTGAACTCCTCAGATATGGTATCATGTTTGGTAAGCTGCTCTCTCTTCCATGTCTGTTGCTTGCAGACAAGGATTCTCCTCCTGGCTTCCAGCGTGGGTCAGCTTGCCATCAGCATGGCATCAGCAGAAAGAAACAAGCACAGCTTGGGGAAAGGATCACTGCCAGTCACTGCTAACAAAACTCACTTCAGACCTTTTCTCTGTGCATTATTAAGGTCAGTGAGCCAGACTGTAAATAAGAGGCCTAATTTCCAACAGGCCTTACCTGTGCTATTTCCTTGAAAGTTGGCAGAGTGTCAGGTGAGACCTGGCAGATGTGACTGTGGCAGTAGAAGCCATCCCTGCCAAACCACCAGTGCAGCCTCTGCTCAAAAGTGCTGCTCCTGTTATGCCAGAGAAACGTTTGCCTGTGCCCCAGTCATCCCTGGTCACACCTGACTTCTTAGCAAGATCCCACCCTTTGGTTTAAATGCAAGTCAAAAGCCCCCTTGCCTTAACCCAGACAGGTTTGTGTTATTCAGCTACCACACATAGCTGTACTGACACAAACGAGAGTGGAGATCTCTGGGAGTGGGAACAAGCAGGTAGGCAGAGGGATAGACAAGGCAGAGGTGAATTTTGGCACCCCTCATTGCTATTAAAGGAAGCATTTGTGTAACTGGAATATTTAGACTGACTGGAGTAAGCATATGGGCCTTCAGCTGCTTTTGCAATAGGACAGTGACCTAGGGTGGGGAAAGGGGAGACTGACAGAGCAGAGCACATTAATGTCAGCTACACCCACCATGCCTTGTGTCTTGGAGCCCTTCATTTAAGCTGTGCCTGTACAGCATCTTTCGGTTTATCAGCCTTGTTTCTCTGCCAGTGAGCACGAGTCACTTAGTGGGAGAATTTTAGCCCACAGCCATTTACCAGGACAATGATCAGCTCTTTGAAAGCTAAGGGTCAAATCTGGGAGCAACACCCAAGAAAGGGTTTGTTCAGTGCAGTTGTAAAGTATCCTTATGTTCTGATTGGAAAAAAAAAAAAAAAAGCAGGGCGAGGTGGGGAATAAAGAGCAAAAAGCAGAGAGCAGCAGGCAGTTGTTCAGGGGAGCAGGTCCTGAGACAATGGTTTCTTTCATTTTTTTCACCTGTAACTGTTGTGTGAAGAATCTTTGCAGGGGAAGGGGCTGTTGCAGTCAATTATTCTCATAATGCTGTGCCATCCCCACATTGGTTTGTCTTCACAGTCTTTTTACCTGCTGCAAACCAGAAACAATAGGAAAAATGCAATCTGTATGGCAGTACTAGTGTATCTCTTGGAAAACAACTACAATGAGCCTAGCCAGGATTTTAAAGTACAACTATTAATTATATGCCTTGTGCTAAACATTGATGAATTTCTTTGTGGTAGAAAATATGTGCACATTTCTTCTAGGCATTAAAGCCTTTTCTCTTTGGTGGTGGTAATTAAAAAACAAGGACAATATGACTGGCAGAACGCAGTGTTTTTTTCTTCTACTAAGAAGACATAATTTATAAATTAAAAGCACTATGTCTCAGCCAAGAACAAGCTGGTCTTCTGAACTATGGCATGAATGTCATCAATGAAAATGAAAGATAAAAGATGAAAAGCATCTTCTTTTCCAGTTAGAACGAGCATTTTGCTCGTATATTCAAATTGCACAGAGAGGGGTTGATAACTCTTCCTCACTCCCTGGGACAAGTGGCCAGGGAAATCCTGACTCCTTGAGAACACCCCACCCAGGAGCATACCCACAGCACTGCTGCTCCGAAGGTGAGCAGAGGGAGGAACATCCCAGGAGTGCCTGTGTTCATCTGGGCAGGCCTTGTCTCTATAAACAAAATCAGACAAGTAGGAGGGTGGGTGAAGGACCTGCTAACAAGTACCAAGCAGTAAATAAGTTCTTAGAAATACGCTTTGACCTCACAAATTAGTAACCATCCAAAGGAGCAAACAAGCGGCGCTTTCCACCGTTTCTGTGGATATCGCCAATATCTGCACCCCACGTACCATTTTCTACAATAAACACCTATCCAAAAGTGAGGTGCCTTTTCAGCATTGGTTTAAGGATCTCTGCATTTCTTTTGCCATTAAAAGGAAGATTTCAGCCCTCCTGTCTTCCTTTTTCACCTCCCTTCCTTATCCTAATATTGGTGAGAGGCTGATCTGAGTGAAATTTAAGCCATGAAGTAAAAGGAAAGATTTCAAACAGCTCAGGTCCCACGGAGCACTCGCCTTTTCAAGGGAGCAGCTGAGAAAACATAGGAAGTGGAAGGAGTGCAGATCCACCTTTTTCAGTGGTAATCTGATCTTAGATCAATTTAAATAAATAATGAATTAATCCATTCTTAAACAGAGCCCAGTGTCTAAGAGTTGGATTCAGTTAACTACTTTCCATGTTATCAAGGTGCATACTCTAAACTGATCGAGTTTAATGGTACTTGAAGGGTTGGGCTGGTTGGGGTTTTTTTAATAAATGTAATTTTTAAAACAATTTTGTTAGTTTGCGAATTGACTTGTCAGTGTTGCACTTGTTGCACTGTTGACTTGTCCCAGTTGCTCCAAAACTAATTTTAGTTTTGGAGGCTTGAAACCCTGACTCTGAGTCTACAGCTTTGCCTTTTGTTCTCAGTCCTGTTCCACAGGAGTTTGCAGTTCTTACCTCTTGAGTTTAGGTGTTCTGCTGTGGCCATGGAGGATGGAGCTGTACAGTTAATTCTCTCCTAGAGTTATTTTATTTATTTTGATGGCACTATGTTATTCTGTCTTCTGCTTGTCAGTAGTCACAATCTCTTTATCTGCAGACTAATTAAGAGTTGGGCTGGCTGAGTTGTTTTCAATTAAAAGCAAAGCAAACAAGATACTCTGTTTTCAAAACTATGTCCCTAAACTTTAAAAACCTCAGTGAAAAACTGGGTTTTCTAAGACCTCTCCCCACTGCCATTTTTGTTCTCTTTACCTGTTCTCTCTCCCTTGTTTCAAGATTTAATTTATTTTTGCCAGGAACAAAACTGGAGGGGGAAGTACAGAGAGCTGGGAAATAAAACATCTTTTTCAACTCTCCCCACACAAGTACCTGTCTTTCAATCAGTGCAGGTTAGAACTGGCTGCAAATGCATTTCTGTGGCCCCAGTATGCCTGCACCGTGTGAGCACCTCTGCCCTCTTCTTGATATTTTTAGCCCTGCTTTTCTTTGGTGTAGCTCTGCTCTTCCTCTGCACCAGAGGACAGCGTACCTTCCTCTGTGCTTCACCCGTTTTCACTGCCCTTTCCTGACCCCTGGCACTTTTTCCTAGAGGCAGTAGAATGAATTTGACTGGTATTCAAGCTCCAGGCACGACAGTGCCATAAGTCTCTGATGACACTGGGTATCACAGGAACTGCTGAGAACTCTGCTGGCGCTTTTGAGAGGCCTGATTATGCAGTAGGTGTCTCGCTTTGTGTCCATATGCTGTGTACTAAGGGAGAGCTGAGCCAGAGATGAGTTAATCTCAGCTCTTGGGCCATTAGAACAGCCAGAGCCTGGATGGCAGCATGTATTGCCTGGGGCCATCCTCCCACTTGGCATCTCCAGCCTGATGCGGGCTCTGCTAATCCCCTTTGGGTGGAGAGCGCGTTGCCCCAATACAGAGGGAAGGAAGCAGCATCTGCCTTTGTCTGCGCTGCTGTTAGGAGCCGTTTGCTCGTGGCAGGAACGGCAGCACTGCTGTGTCCCACTTCTCCTGGGATGGCAAACAGCGTGGGAGCTCAGCTGAGCGCCGAGTGCTGGGGGCCTCGTGGTGGGTGACAGACAAAAAAGCAGCAGCGAGTGATTGTGATTTGTCTTCTTCCAGAAGTGATGGCAGAATGTGCTTGACTCCCCTGGAGGAGGAAGAAGATGGGGTGGGGGGAGCAACCCTAACCTCACTCACTGCTTGCTTTTTTTTTTTTTTTTTCCTTCCTAAAGTATTGCTGATTTCTGAAACCTCCAGAGGTGTCTCTAAACACAGAAGTAGTGTCACAGGTCCTACAGCTGCATGAAAAATGAGATTATAAGGAAAGTCGTGGTTTTGTTAGTAAAATGCTTCCCCAAAGTGATGATTTTTGTGTAGTTATTTAGATGGCTGGAGTGTGCATAGATTTAGAGTACAGAGAGCACAAAGCCATCAGACTTGCCAGGAATTTCCCACAGAGCTGCAGCTCTGCCTTTTTGCAGGACAAGAGGCTACAAATGCTTCTGGAAGCACTGTTCTGTTTGGGTATTTCAATTGTTTGTTTTTAAATCTGACAGTGAATTCAAAATATGTACTTAGAGCAGGAAGTGTTCTCTCCAGGACTAAGAACACAGTTGCAAAGAAAATAAATAGGAAACATAATATGTAAGTTTTCTTTCACTGTTCCTACAGAGAGGTCCTCGCATCCTTTGGGTGGCTTTTTTTTTTCCGGAAAATGAAGGTTGAATTTTACTTTGAGGAAAAAGAAGGCAGCTCTTCCACAGCAGTTGTATTATTTAGGCTGCTTCTTTTAATTTCTGCTGTAGCATGAGCTGACTGGTTTTTTTAGGGTGCTTTAATGCAAAGTTTGAACTAGAAAAAGTGACCTTGTTATGAGAATACCTAAAAGACATTCAATATGCCGGCAGGACTAGCCTAGTAAAGTTAATGGCTTGAAAATTCAATTTCAAATGGTACTTTGGTTTAAAAGAATTTATCTTTGCAGTAAATTGACATCTGAATAATGTGGTTAATTCTACCAGCAGAAGTATTAGAAAACAGTGGTGTTTATATATCATTCTCTTGTGGCTTCTAAGGTAGTTGTCTGGCACAATGCAAAAAAAGAAAACAAGATAAAAGGAGAAATTGGACATTTGAAATTCAGCTGCAGGATTTCTGATTTCTCTTTTTTTCTGGGTGTAACTAGGTAACTCCTATTGTGGATCTTTTACATTTGTCTGATAAGCCATCAACTGACTTCAGTCTGACTGTTATTGACCAATACTGAACCATGGTCTGAAACTTTCAGAGATATGTGAAGAAATGTATAAGGATAATCAATCAAGGATTCAGCTGGATTTGACCCATTTGAAGGACCATAGAAAACTGGGGAAATGCAATATAGTATCTGAATGCATTTAGAGTTTTGAGATGCTGGTATGAGAGTTCTCTGCTGTTCGAGCAGTGTTCCTCAGCACCAGTTTGTTACCTATGGAGGAGGTCTTTTTCCGTCTGTTTTTCCCTACTTAATGACTTATTTGAAAAAAAATAAGAATCTGTATTTGAAAGACCCAGCAGGCTCCACCTGCCACACTGGCACAAGCTGCTGGAACAGCAGCATTTCAGACTAAGTAATGCTTTCATAGCCAGTACTCAGCAAACTGCTTTTCCGAGCCAGCCTGCGACTCTGTGCGTGGGGCAGCAGACAAGGGGTTATGTGAACTTGCCTATGTTGAGCATAAACATGTCATAGCCAATTTTAATCCTTAAGCCTGCTTTTGTTTTGAAGGTTCTTGTTTGCTGCAGGTATCTAAATTTAGCCATATTTTTGTCAGCTAGAACTTATGTTACAGAAAAGAATGCTAGCAAATCTCAGCAATGTCACACTTCATTAGTCATGCAAGAACTTAAAAGCAAGGTTAGAAACACAAAATTCTGGAGATTTGTGGTGGCAGTTGTTTAAAAATGCCACACTGAGCTTTTTAGGATTTACCTTCTGAAAATGGACCAAGTTAGAGCATTAAATTTCATGAACAATGCAGCTTTCTTAAGTTTGGAAGAAGGAGTACTTAAATCCTGAAGAAAAGCTTCACTGGACATGTATGCTCCTCTTTCTTTGCAACATTCACAAGTCCCTCACATTCTCTTCCAGGTTCAAAGGCAGAAAATAGTATTTGCTGACAACCTGCTTTTCTCTCTGGTAGTGGCTGCGGGCTGCTTGAGTCCTGCAGATAAGCTGGGGGTTCTCCCAGCATCCCATTCTGAACATCCTTTCCCCGTTCTGCTGCTGCAGTGGGGGCTGGCTCTGCTGCTGCCCTGCCTGAGTGGGGAGGGGGAGGGCACAAGTCCCACCACGCTGTGAGGCAGCAGGTCCCACACACGACACCTTTCTGACAGAGCCAGGGCCATGATTTCTGTCACTGAGATCTGTTGTTCAAGCAGCTGTATATAAAAATTTATCTTGGATCTATTGATGCGCATTTCCTGCAGTGTGCTCTTGAAAAGAGAGAATCTCCTCTCACAATTATTTTTCTTTTTGAATATAGCTATATGGAATTAACAGGAGGTTTTACAAACCAGAGTCTTTATTTCCCAGACTTCTTTCAATTTATTACCTTTTTTTCTGCTTTTGACCTTTGGATACTTGAAAATTTGGTACGTTAAAAAATTATTTCTTAGTAAAAACATGCCCAGGAAGTCCGAGTTACATGCCAAAAGAGCTGAGCTATTTTAACATCAGATGGAAATCGCATCCTTCTTGTGATAGTGCCACTCTGCAACAATACTCTTGAGCATCCTGTGGTTTGGTCCAGTTTCCAGGCAACCTTTGTGACCTGTGATGCTCAGCTTGGGAAAAGAGCCATCACAAGCACCAAAGAGGCAGTCTGTTGGCATTAGGTTTGTGACATGGATGCCCCAGAACACTGCAACCCTCCTCCTGTCACACACACAGGGACCTGCCAGCTGTGTATGGGGAGCACCATTCTGCACAGGGAGGAGGTGAGCAGTTACCTGAACAGCTCTTCAGGAACCAGTTGAGCAGAGGGATCCTCTTTGGAGCTGGGCTTGAGCAGGAGGTTGAAAGCACTCCCTGACCGTGGTGCAGAGGGGATGGCCTGACAAAGCGAGCCTGGCTGGTGCAAGGGCAGAGCCAGCATGGGAGCCAGAGCTGCCAGGGTGGCCCCACAAAGCTGCTTAACAGGGAGCAAAGGGAGCAAACATGGCCAAGGGAAAAATCATGTGTGGCAAGGTTGTGTTAGGAACTTCTTAGCTGTTGTGCTCTTAAAGCTGCATTTAACCAAAGGTCTGAGTGGAAAAGTTCTGGGTAAATCCCCATTTATCCACACTACAATTGTTACAGAAATAATTCAGAGGAAATGAAGCACGTAACCAAGGGTCCTGACTTTGTTTCTCAGTTGTGAGTTACACCCAGACAGTCTGTCCTCACAGTGTGTGACAATCAAGAGGAGCAGTGGTTTTACATCTACTGGGAACTTCAGCAGTTCTCAAAGAAAAAATTTGAGGCATCTTTACTAGTGTTGTCTTCATTACACTGGCAGTTGCAATGCTATATGGAAACAGATTCACAAATTATTCTAAACCAGAAGATATTAGAAACATTTTAGGCTTGAAGACTTGATATCTCCTGTCAGGAACAATATTTGGTTTGATATCTCATTGCAGGGGTTTGGGGATTGTTTTTTCCTTAAAACTTTAATAGCATCTCTATTTCTGTAGACTCAAAAATGTGGATTCTTTCATAAAAGAGCTTTGTTGATAATGCCTAGCCAAGTTTATACAGGTTGTCCTGTCTCCAAATCATATTATATGTTACTAATATTACTGAGGACTTCTTTGCTTTTCTCTGGGAAGGGAAGATATTTTGTAGCTCTGATTTGTACAAATAGCTGTCTGTGTCAGTGCAGTGCTTTGGCCACAGAATCACATTTCTAATTGGAATAATCCGTTTTAGATTATTGTTGAATAATGGGTGAGAAATCATCCACCTTTTTTCAGCAGAATTGTACATTCTCAGTGGTGACATGTTTGTTTGTTTATTTGATTTCACAGAATATCCAATTCTGAACTCATAAGATGTCTACCAATATAGAGGGCACTCCGAATTAAAAAAGATAAAAGGTTTCAGAAGCAGGGGTGTCTAGAGTTCTAGCTACAGACTACACAGAGTATAAAATAAACCCTATACAGGGCGTAAACACAGCATAATCACCTGGAAATAAAGGGCGTTTTGAAGGTAGTGTTGTTAAACTGGATTTGTACCAAAGTCAGAAGTATCAAGAAATAAAATCAAAATTCCACTATTTCAAGGGGGTTTTTTCCCTTTTCTCAGCTTTCCCCCTTTCCTACAGCTGCTAATTTTACCAGCTATTCTGCTTCCAGGAACAGCAAATGTGAACTATAAACATCAATGAATTGCACTTAACATGGTTCCCAGAACAGATTTCTGAAGGCACCACAATGTGAAGTTGTGGGTAATTGAGGCCTCGAGGCATTCTTGTCCCTTGATCTTTACCTGGTTATAGAACCTCATCTTCAGATGCCAAATCCCATTAGGATACCCCAAAATGACAGATGGCTCTGCCCAACTGCCAGTCGGCACAGATGTGATCCTTGGTTTTGGATAAACAATAGGACTCTTTTTCACATGTAGTAACCTAAATTTTCCTGGCCAGAGCATAGCTGCTCAGTGACAGTAATGCAGGTTGCTCAGAATCAATTCAGAGCAATGTGTATGAGTGTATGTAGAGGCATGTCTGTAAAATTTCTGTGAAGCAGAATTACAGATCTGGGTCCTGGGAAAGCTGTACTAACATAAGACAAGGTGTGAATTTTAAACCACTCACTTTTTTTAGTGTAACTCCTCCTGCAGAGCATCCTGACCACTGAGTTCTGCTGTAGTTAAGCTGGAGAGAGTGTGTGTGTGTGTGTGTGAGAGATACTGGCATGACAGCAGTGACTGACAGACACCAGCAGAACACAGGGTACATTCCTCTACAGACTGGCCCACAGGCTAATCTAGAAATGTGTATGTGTTATTCAGATAGCTATTGGCAAATGTTTTATTAAACATTATAAGTGTAAATGCATCCTCACAGAATGACTCAAGTAGACCATTTAGCCTTCCTATTATACAGTTGGTAAACAATAAATGTTAATACAAAGCAATAATTTCCACAGGATATGGTGCCTTGCTGTTAAATGTATTCTGCATGACTTTTATTATTGCTATTAGTGACTTCTCTGGCTGAGAAGTAGCAAAACTGAATAGTCTAGAGGAAGCACAGTGCAGAAGAAAGAGCTTTAGAAAGCAGAAGAGTTCCTACATGTGTGAGTACAGGAGTGGTTCATGGTGTTTATGTACTTTACTCCTGCTATTCATGTAGGATTTGCTGGTTACTCTGGATCAGTGTTTATATCCAAGGCTGTTTGCCCATTGGAAGCACAATTCACCACATCTGTGTACCCATATGCATTCCCAAAATCTCCAGTGAACCTCATGTTCTCAGATTCTCAGTTCTGAGGCTGAGACAGGTCTGTTCAACTTTCAGAAACGAGAAGCCACCTTAACCCCCCGCTCCAGGATCTCTGTTTATCTCCATCTGAACAATGAGAAATCGAAGAACTCAGACTTTGCTGCTCGCTTTGGAAATTTAGACACTGTGGTGTAAATTCCCAGGAGCATTTCTCAGACTGCAGTCACTGCACCCCTGGTGTTTCTGGAAATCTACTGGAATATTATTTTAACAATAACCATATACCCTTTCAGTCTGCTTTTCCTGTGCTGCAAACAGCAGAATGGCTCCTCTCAAACCGCCATGTGACATCCTGCTTGTGCTGCTTGGGGACATTTGCTCTGAGCAGCAGAACTTGTTCCAGATTGGTGTGGAAAGCTAAGCTGTAAGGGCAGTGACAGAAAGGCCACAGACCTAGTCAGGAGGCTGTGGAAGCTGAGGAAAATTTCAGTCTGGGAGAATTCTGTGAAGTGTTTGGTAACTCCTTGAGCCATTATTCAATATGTAATTTTAAGGTTTCTACCAATGCAGTGCACAAGGATTAATTTATAAAAGGTTTCTAATCCCACCTTAGAATAAATTGCAACACTTGTGTTGGTGTTCAGGTGAGATAGATGAACTTTTCATTTACTAAGAAAATCAAGTGTGGATTTCCCTCAAATTTGTAAGGGTGGAAAGTAGGACAGCATTAGTAGCTGATGGGCAGCCAAAATTGTATTGGTCAGCTCTGCTGGGGAATTGTTTGGACTGAATCCTGCTCCCATGTGAGGAAGAGAGAAAATCTGAAAATAACAAATCGTCGTCTCTGAAAAAATAAAATTATCATATTATAAAAAAACTAGAAAGTCTGTTTCAAAAACTTAAAAATTTAGTGTGTTGCTGGTAGTGTTTCCATCGTTGATGTAGTGAATTCTGGATATCCCCTTTCTGTCTTTCCTAGACATCACAAATATGCTGATTTCACGCACAAGGTGCATGAAATATCCTCTACAGAGTGTGAGTACATGTAAATGTTGGACTTGAGGTTACCCAGTGCCTGGGCCAGGAGACATCCACACATCCCAGCTCCAACACAGGATGCTCCTTGCATTAGAGTCTTGGCATCCTCATTGTGTGTCTCTGTCCATAAATTCTGTTGTGTTTTCGTTTTCAAATGCTTCCTGGGTCATTTTGACAAGTTGTTCCGTTTGTTAGCGAAGCTAAAAATATTTGTAGCTGGGAGTGGAAACTGTGCCTCTTCTCAGCACAATGTGAGTCACTCCTTTGTGCAGCGCTTGGGCGCCAGGCTCAGTGCAGAGCTGCGCGCGTGGCGAGTGCTCACCCCATGGGGCCGTGGCGGTGAGGTTGTGTCCACTCAGCAGAGGAAGGACCAGCAGAGTTTGGCCATCCAAAGCTCTTACATGGATGTACAGAGGGATTAAGAAAATAAATCATAATACCTATTGCAGTCAACACTGGGTTCTGAGAGAAGGAATCCCTTCATGCTTTTGTGGCTGGTTTTGCTGGGCTCAGCTGCCTTAGCTTGCTGTAGGGTTGGCCTCAATGAAGATTACAGAGGGAAAGTGCTCACAATGTGACCATGGTTCTCTTGTATGGACCTGGCTGCTGTCTAGGGGCTGGGAAAGATGGGGCTGTGTGGGGAAGCCTTTGGAAAACACAGGTTCTGCAGGGCAAGTGTGTCCCAGCAGTCCCTGAAGGGCACCCACTGTGGCAGTCAGGCAACCAGAGATGCCCTGTGGGAAGGGGACGTTAACTCCAGCACAAACCCAGCCTTTACTGCAACAGAAACAACACACAGAATGCCCTTCCTCCTTTTCGGTTTATATCTCTGCCATGAGAAATTCCTTATTGGAATGGTTGTTATTTACATGTTTCCTAATTTTTTTTAGCAACTTCTTGCTTTGACATATTCAGCTAAATGAACGGGGGAAACTTGCATTTGTTTACTTGTTCTTTTAGAGATAAAACACCTCTGTGCCTCAGCCTTTGAAATACTGTGAGTGATGGGTTTTGAAAGTGAATTTAGAAAATATTCTGAATTAAATATTTATGTTTAAGCTTTTACAAGGCAATCTGAATAAGCCTTTGGGTTTTTTTCCACAGCAGACTTAATTGTGGTTAGCCGTATATACGAGTTTGATTCCCTAGCTACAAAAGCCTTCTGTTGTTTTTTGTGGAAAGTTTAGACCCTCTGTAATCTCTGTGCTAAGGTGTTGAGCTGGATAAAATTAAGAGGGTTTTGTCCATGAATCACACTTCTAAAGTGTTACAGTGTAGATGAGTCCAGAGAGTGCCTGTCTACATGGCTGTAATCCCTGGTAGTTCAGAACAGGTTAAATGCACAATATTCTCACTAAGTATCTTGTGCAGGTTGTGGTATTGGCTGTTCCAGGCTTCTCGGTGCTGGGAGACTCAGTGGAGAGGAGGTAGCACAGGTCAGGAGGCTGACAAAGGGCAGAAGATACCATGTTCTGCAGAGTGACTGCAGAGAGCCAAAGAGGAACTGCACGTCCCTGCTGACAACAGCAAGAGAGAAATCTGTACCGTTTTGCACTGGCCTGCCTGTCCTCAGAGAACAGAAGCATATGATGGTTTTCAGGAGCAAGGATAAGAAATTGGGGAGCAGAGGCTAAAACTGTGCATTCTGCTGGGAGCAAGCAAGACTCCACTAGATGTCCTTCATGTTCACATAAATGACACCGACAGATTTCACTGAAAGGGCTGAAAGGTGTTTGCAGGAGGTGAGGGAAGACACAGCAATGCATGGATCTGTGAGCACCTCGGGGTTCCTTTCTGCATGAAGTGAATTCATCTATGGTAGTGAGCAGCTTGCTCAAAAATGTGACCTCTGTCCCTGAAATATTGTTTTACTTCATTAAAACAACTTTTTAGATTGCTGAAAGCAAAAACTAACACTTTTGATAGGCTGGTTATGTATTACAGTCGTGTTTACATGTTTTAAATGGCAGCTGGGTTTTTTCTTTTACATACTTTTAGTTGATATTATTGCTTATGTTGACTAAGGCCACTAGAAAATCAGTGTGGGTGCAGGGAGTTTCCCAGACACAATCTGATGAAAAGCTGATGTTCACTAAGTGGTGAAAGAAGGATGTTCAGGTTCACAGTTCGGATAAGGAAGATGGCATCTGTATCACTGAAGTAGATGATCTTTAGAATTATTAATACTCATCTTATTAGTAGTTATTCATAATCTCTTCTTTGGGACATAATGAGTTGGGCATATTGTTCAGACAGCTTGAGGTCTCTAGCTGTGTTCACAAGCTGGGGAAAGCGTTTGTTACTGAATGCAAAGTTGTAGGCAAAGAGGGGTCAGATGGATTGGTGACATATATGTACTGAAAAGCAAAATATTAGACCTTTCTTATTGGTTCTCTAGACAGGCTATGGAGAAGTTGATGGTGAGTATGGCATCTGTTAATGCCCTGGATAGTGCTGGTGAAGGGGTTGTTGATGGTGCTTAGTTTATGGATGTTGGGTCTATGCATTAATGCTCAGAGCATTAGTGGTGGGAGTGGGCAGCTGGAACCAGCAGTGCTCAGAGAAGAACAGATAGCTCTAGGAAGACAGAAGACACTGCTCCTGATCTGCTGTTCTGCACTGGCCTGGTGCTTACACCTTCTTCTTTCCACCCAGCTGAATTCCAGGTCTAACAGGAGAACTGAGCTGCAAAGAGAAGAGAAGGGAAGGAATGGGAAGCATGGAGAAGTCAAAGCAGAGGAAGTGGGAATTGCTGAAGAATTGATTGTTGGGCAATGCCTGCTCACTGTACTATTAATTCTGTCAGATGTTTAGCTTCAGAGGTTTACTGGCCTTTTAGTGCCATTTCTAACTATTGCATGATCTTAGCAGAAATATAGGCAGATGCTTTTACAGTTTCTCACTTGGCTATTTTTTTTTGTTTTTTTGAATGGGGAGGGATGAAGAATTTTCAGCCTACACATCTTAGCAATGTGCACAGACCAAGGCATGTGAAGAGATCCACTGCTGAAGTGCAAGGGCAAAATTAGTTATACTATGGCATACTGTGTGATGAATTATACCTTCTACGAAAGCACTTTATATACACTGGATTTCGAGTACTTTCGTACTTTATGCCTGTTGGTATTTAAAAATGATTGATTAATCTGACATTATGGGAAAAAACTGTCTGCACTGTTCCTCTGTTATGTTACAGGAACAATATCTCAACTTAATGGAATGTATGGCAAGTGGCAGTGAATATGGCTGCTGTGGCCATACTCAACAGAAGAAAGCTGACAAATAGACATGAGCTTCTGGTTGGTATAAAACAGGCTTGGGGAAGAGGAAGACCTTAGAATAAAGCCAAGTTGAAGAAGATTGAAGGATGGGTATGGTAAACAGGAATTCAAACAGATGTGGCAATTTGTTTTACAACATAACCATAAAATGCCACTTAAGATGCCTCATTTGTATTCTGTGTCAATGTAATAGATGTAAATCTTTCAGGGAGTTACTAAATGTACATTTCTGTTGGCAAGTACAAAAAGGATATGATCAATGGGAGAAACTAGCAGGGATTTTGTTGTCAGGACAGCATGACTGAACTTTCTGGGACTGGATCACTCAAACGAGCCCTTCATTTTAGGCCATTCATTCAGCCCCCCTTTTTGACATTTTATCACTTCACAGCATTTAAACATTTATTTTCATCTTGTAAGTCATAGTAACTGGTTAGTGACACATCTGCTTTTGACACTCATTTGCTCACTGCAGAGAGGTCCCATCCATCTCACACAGAGATGGTGTGGCTCTAAATAAGGCCTTCTGCTCACTGATGTGCATTAGGAAGTGTCTCCCTTCCTATGAATGTGGATATTGCTGCAAATGAAACCACTGTTTGCCAGGATTAAGGGAAGCAAAGGATAAGATAAATTTCAGCTTAAAAAGGACTTGTCTGAAAAGACACAAGAGATATCAACAGATTTACTAAGATTTCAGATTTTCTGAGCAGTAACCCTGTAAAAACAATGTGTGACACTATCAGTGAGTCTCACAGTGGCTTGCCAAATCCACTTGTGGTTCTGCTTGAAATTCAACTTCCAAATAAATTCCAGACATTTCAAGAAAAAAGTGCTGTTGGTGAGGATTGCGGTATTTCCAAAGAATTATTTTCAACCTCCAGTTCTGTAGGAGAGCTTCCTCAATCTACTTGTAATAGGTTTCTCATTTAGGGATTAATCAGTTCTCTCCCCTGGGAAGATTATGTTCTCTTCATTTTTGGCCCTTTTTCACTGGAGCATTATATAAGGAGTGGGATAGTCTCACAGTGAAGTATTTTACCTGTACTTTAGGAACAAGAGCCTTACCATAGCTGCTACTGGGGCCTGCCCTCTGCAGTCCAGGCAGCAAACTGGTCCAGCACTGGATTCCAAATAAAAACCCTAACTCCTGAGTTGTAAGATTCCCAAATCCTGCTTTTTCTAGGAGGTGAAAAGTTATCATTCTAGGAATAGTTAAGTGCTGCTAAAAAGAAGTTAGCATCTGGAGAAGTATTGGCACAGATGACATTTTTCTAGGTTCTCCCTGATTTTTAATCACTATAGTATTTAGCAATACTGCCTTATCCAAAAATAAGCATGGTCTTCCTTGTATTTGGACATACATTTCTCTGTGCTGTGCTAATCTGCAACATTCTTAATTAATTGAACAGTCTTTACAACAGATTTAGTACTTTATTTGCTGTAGTAGAGAGAGGTTCATTTTCTCCTTTGAAGTTGTCTGCCTAGTGGGGAGGCATTTGCCATCTGTATGAAGATTTAGTTCAGTGGTCATTTGCTTAGACAACCAGGCTGAGGAGAGTCTGTTCATCCCTTAGGACCTGTAGTTTTTCTGTTTGCTCATACTGCACCCCAACCACGGATCTTTGAAGTCTCCCTTAAGAAGCCTGTCACTCTCAGATCAAAACTTAGACCTGTTGTGAGAAAGTTCTTGTTTCTCTTTCCTATTCTCTCCCTGTTTTCTATTTTACTGTGACCTATTGTGAAAGCCCAACATTCATCTCCCAGAGTGCTCCGTTGAAAGTGCTGCTGTGAGGTGCTCCATCTCTGAGCAGTGCCATGTGTATTTGTTTTCTTTCTGTTTCTGGAGGAGTGTGTATTTCTTGGCTCTGCTTTCTGTATCTGGAGGAGTGTGTATGTGTAAACTCCTTTGCCTTGCAGTGGTTGCCCGCCAGTACTGCTCAGGCACATGTTCTCCAGCTGCTCTGGCTGGCTGGCAGTGAAATCCAGCAATGAAATAAAGAACTGGTCATTTGCCTAGAAATCCAGGGGTGCAGGTATCTCCTTCAGCAGAGTTTAAACCCATGTGTGGTGCATCTGTCTGTAATCTCCTCTTATCTGCCTCTTGTTTCTCGTTCCCTAGTCGTTCCTTCCACTGATTCAATACTCTCAAACAGGTAGCTCCCTTGATTTCACATCTTCTCCTTTCTATATTGATTGTTTTCCAAGAGATTGGTGCTTCCACCATTGCTCACAGGACATTTGGTCCTTGGGGCAGTTTGTGTAATGTCTCCCAGTGAACTCTTTCATCTTGTTGAACTACACTATCAAGCTTTTTCTGGTGCCAACTAATTCTGCAAATACTAAGAGAAAAAAAGCTTAGCTAATAAGCTAAGTTATCTGCCAAGAGTAGTGTTAGCAGCAGAAGAATACTGTAAAACCTAGAAAATAAGTCAAAATAGAGTTACTTCTGAAAAACAGCACTAAATAAAACCTCATAGAGCTCCTTGTTTATTCCCTCGCATGACTTATGAGTTTATTGATGTTAAAGGTCAAACAGCCTTTCACCAGATATGTGTTGTGGTTGGGTTTCATTTTTTTGCCTCTAAACAACTAAAGAAGTTAATCCTTCAGTGATAATGGAAAGTGGAGTTGTTGTGACTTCGGGCTTAGGATTTGTTTTTCACTGAGGTGTCCATAGGTGGCCGTGTCTACAGTGTTTGAGAATTGCTCTGAAGAATTACAAAGCTGTATCTTTTAAGAACAACTTTCTTACTATTTCAGTCTGAGTGTAACATATCCTGTTTTACTTGTATGCCTTTTCCAGACACCTTGCTAAAAATCTTCAGACAGTGGAACTCTGTCTGAAGTGGGTATGAGTCTGTTTTGCAATTTCAATAACAAAGAGGAAGAGAGAAATAACATAGAAACAACAGATGAATATTTGTGGCAACACAGCCAGACTCTGGAGCTACAAACACCCTTCCTGGGGTTTTCTGGATGGTGTCAGGGAGGCTGATGTTCTCTGTGTGAACCTGCTCATGCAGTTTAGAAAATCTTTGGCAGATAGCCATTATTTTTGCTGCACATATATGCAACTTCAAGCACCATGGGCTGCTTGATATGCAAAAATTATGCATAGACCTTGGATTCTACATGTTAAGTAGGAACTAGGGGTTTATCCAGCATGGCAGACACTGATCAAATTGTACAAGTTTTATGAACTGTACTTGCAACCAAAACCAACCTGTGTTTCCTCTGGTTTCCAATTTTGCCTCCTGTCTGAAAAACCCTCTATCAAGATTTAGGTCACTATTAGGTAAAGGACTTGACTACAGAAATTTCAGGAATGAATCTGTGAAACTTCCAAACCTTACACACTGCCCCACACCCCCCAGACTCTCTTTGTATTTCAATCTCTCGTGCAGCCTGCAATGCACAGTTTGAGATATCCTTAGAGGGAACATGAAGCAATTATAATGGCACTAGGCCCTTCCTTCCTTGCCTGATCTGCTTCCCAGGTCCGTGCTCCTGATATGACAAGAGAACATCTGTGGGCAGGGTGTCAGAATTCACTCAGGATTTAGTGGACAAGGCTGCAGCCCAGCACCATCAGGCAAGTGCAGCGTATCTGTGTTCTGACAAGAAGTGTGTGAGATGCAGGGAGGTCAGCAGAAATAACAAATACCAGTGGTCCTATGTGGTGTCGTTGTGGCCTCACCACTGTTAAAGGGTTTGAGACCAACAGAGCCAAATGCTGTGCTCAAAGCCTTTCCAGACTTCAGCAGGAGAGCAATGCAAGGGTACAGGGCACTTCCACTGCCAATGGATGAGGAAACTCTATAGATTTTAGCTAAAGGTGCCTCCGTTCTTTCCGGGATCAGCCTCTCTTAGCAGCCCATGTTGTTACCCGAGTAGTATATTTGAGTTGGTATTTGTATGTAATGTGTTTGAGTTGGTATTTCTGGGTTATGTTTGAGTTGGTATTTGTGTGTTATATTTGAGTAGGTATTTATATGTTAGTGCAGGGCCCGTTGGGGGCTGGAAAGACAAGAGAGAGCTCAATAAGGAAGAAAAATCAAGCAGATTGGAGGAAATAAATAAAGAATAAGTAAACAGTATATTTTACTTTTGTCTTGTATGTAAATCTCTGGGAAATAAATGCAGTAGCCTGCTCTGTCCCTGTGTCTTACAGTGATGAGAATTAGCCCAAAGCAAACTTAGCAGAGAAATCACATGTTGTTAGTATTTTCATATTTTTACTATTCCTGGAAAGACTGAAGGCTTGAGCAATATGAAGGAAGGAACAATGATGTATTCTGCTTTTCCTCTGGCTAGGTATTCCTCAGCAAACTTAAATGTATTGACCAGGCAATTATAGAGCAGAGACTACTCCAAACAGATGCCTTATTTTAACATTCCAACAATTATTCTAATTCTGATTCAAGTGACATTTAAAGATGCTTAATCCTGAATTTTTATGCATTATTTTGCATACCACAAAAAGATGTAAGCAAATGTACTGTAAGCTGCAGATTTTATGTCTTTAACTTTTAGGCCATGTAGTAATTTGTTTTGCTTTCACCACAAAGCATTATTGGTTTGGTATCACTTTTTTATCTTGTTGGTTTTAAAGCATATTCTTAATCTCAAACTGCATTTGCTATAAAAACAAAATTGCTCCTGAGAAGCAGTATTAAACTGTGTTTCTTGGTGTTATGTGCTTTTCATCTTCAAGAAACAAACTGTTAATCTCAGGGAAATGTTAATCTTGGGGTGTACACAAACAGCAAATCTTTTTTCTAATTTCATACTTAAAGATAATAGGCTGATTCACACTGGAAGCGGTGAAGCCTGAAAGGGAAATAGGTTTAAATTTACAGTTAAGCAGACTATTTTATGTTTTATCTTGCTTTAAAAAAAGATTCATGGCTATTTACAAGTAATTGTGCTCACAGAGTAATTCATTTACGTAGTTATATATCTTTTTCCCTGACTAGAGCTATAGTTTATTTTCTAAATCTTAAACCAAAAACAAGGTTTAAAAAAATTAGAATCGGAAGGCTAAATGCAGAAACTGTATCAAAATGAAGTGAACTGTCAGGAATCTATGAATATAAATAGTTTTTAGCAAAAACATGTTATCAAGGAGTTCTCTCAACTATATTTGGCAGTTTTGGAGCAAGAGTGTCGGTGTTTTATTAAAGAACAGCTCCGTGAAAAGGGAGAGTTTGTGGACCCTCAGCCTGGAGTGTCCTTGAAATGAATATAGGAAATCTGAAAGGTGTGCTAATGCTACTGTGGCAATATCAAAAAAACCATTATTTTTTAAAATGTTTTTGGAGCACACATCAACCAAAAAGCTGTAAATAATCTACAGGAATGCTGAACTGTCACAAAATTATTTATGATGAAAGTGAAGGTTATAAAATATTCATCTTTTTTTTTTTTTTTTTATTCATGTAAGATGGTAAAATTAAACAAGGTGAGCAGCACACCTATTTTCCATGTCTCCTGCTTACCCTCTCACTGCCTAATAATGTTGGGGAAGAGGCAGACTGGGAGCATTCCAGTTACAGTTCTGAGCAGAATTTTATATCATTGTGTCTCAGACTCTCTCAAATTTGTGCTTAACCTGGTAACTTGGCCTACAAAGCAGATGCTCCCCCTCAGCCACACAGACTATTAAAGACAGAATTACAGGCTCATCTTTATGAAGAAGGAGATGTGTTTTGGAACAGGAGCTCATGTCTGGATGTGCAGTCCTGTGCTGTCCTCACTTCCCAGAACTTCGGGTCCAGTTAATAGGGACGGCACAAAAAGCGTGGAATGTGGGGTCAGACTCCCACGTGATACAAAAGGCAGATCTCTTCAGGTACTGAAATGTAGTGGAACTGTGGGGTATTTTTGGTCACAGACTAAATTCTTAAAAGTTAATTCAACAGCCAAGCAGCAGCTGCTGTTGCCAATTCAAGTGTGATGCCTTGTGCTTTAACCATCGTTCTGCTTCAGCAGAATGCTGCCTGCTCTAAGAGCTCACCACAGCTCGCTGCCAGCTGAGAAGCACCACAACACATCCACTGAGTGTAGGGGCAGCAGTTCTGTCAGGAAGATGGGCTTGCAGTCACCTAAATCCACACTGGTACATCTTATCTGTGACCCTCGAAGAGGTGCCACCAAAGAACATCTACATGTGCTGTAAGTTAATTTCAGAGTGGCGTAACTGTGGGCATCAGGGCAGAAAACAAGGGTGAAGAGATACCCAAAGGTGGAGGTTTGGATAAAACCCACAGCTGAATGCTGAACAGTTTCTTTCACCAACTAACTCCAACATGGGGAAAAAACCCCACACAAACAAAAAGAAGGCTCACTTGGGTGGGTTCCTGTTTGTCTCTTACTCCTTTTCTGTGCCATTTTGCCCAGAGCCCTGAACATGTTAAAGGAGGCCAAATGGGAAGAGACGAAAGAGCATGGAGAAGGGGTAGGAAGGGGAAGAGCACTATCCAGTCCCTGTGATGTCATGTACTTGCCAAAATAAAGGAATACCACCCACTTTCAGGATGAGGATCAGGCTGCTGCAATCATTTATTCAACTGCCAGTGCTGTATTCAATTCTCTGGATGCCATTCCTGAAATCATCTCCCAGACCCCAGCTGTAAACATAGTTACTAAATGCATACCTCATAAAAGCACTTCTAAATGCAAATGGCCCCATTTTCTTTTGTGTGCATAAAGCCATTTGGGCGTGCATGTGGGTGTGCATCATATTCAATTTGTCTGTGATTGATAGACTGTCTTCCAGACCAGAGGGATAAAAAGAAAAGTGGAAGTCAAAGCCTCTGATTTTTATTTCAGCAGTAGCCAGGCCCATACATCTGTGTGCAGAATTTGGCACTCAGCGAATCTAACTTTTGCCAAACCAACAAGAGTAATTGGTGTAACAAGGCTCTCGTGAAATGAAAACACGCATGAACGAAGTATTTCACATCTCTATATGGGAAGTTATTTTTAGGGTTAATTTGGGTTATGCAGTTGTATTGTGGGTGATTAATACAGGGTCTTTACCATGCAAATGGTGCTTGTAAGGAGCCAGAAGCCAGCTGTTTCCCTTGGGAAGTCTTAGCGGCCTGGCCATGGTAGGTGCACCACAAACATGTGTGATGACATTTTCCTGCAGGAGACCTCTTGGAATACAAGCCCAAACACAAATCACTCTTGTGATGGGTTGCAGACATGAAGAGAGAAGAGCCTGAGTGATACACAGATGTTAACTGGATACTGTGGATTTTTTCCTAACTGTTGTGTCCATATTGTGTGTTGTTCTGTCACCAAGGGATGCACTTAACAGACATTACATGGAGGAAAATATATTGATTGGAGCTGGTTACGTGGCAGGGGGATGAAATTGCTTTTTCTAAAATGCTTCTTGGAAACTAACACGGGTGTTTAAATCCTAACTGGACACTTCTAGTGGCAATTACAAAATTACTATTTCTAGAGCAGCATTAACTAACTTGTTATTATTCTTTGAAACATCATGATTTTTATATGCTGCAGATTCTTTTCATTTGCTTCCTGGTATTTGTATCTGTATGGTGTCCTGGGATTGTACTCCCATTCTTTTCTCTGCAGACAAAATGGCTAGAATCTACACTGGAAAGAGAACTAAGTGCCCTAGGAACCAGAGATTTCAAATACTGTGTGCCTTATGATAAAATCGGAATTGGATACCCTCCTTTTTGTGTTTGAAATAGCGCTGCAGCATGTAGGGCACTCATAAGGATTTTATGGGGAAGGCATAATATTACCAATTCTTCATTCCCTTTAAGACAAAGCTTGGTGAAAAGGGAAGGGGGAACAGAATGTAACCCTCTCACAAATATTGAAGAATTATTTTTGTACTATAGGTCATTAGTACATCAGGTTTATGACTTCCTGAAAGTATTGGTGAAAAAGAAAAATTGGGTGGTTTTCACACAAACCTCTTAAGGAAGGAGGGAAACCCTCTGTTTTCCCTTCCCAAGATGAATAAGGAGATTCAATACCCACACCACCTACAACTCCACAAGACATGGCAGAAATCTCTGAGATAAGGATTCAAGTAATGCATTTTTCTATGATTCATGTGAAAACTGGCAGCTGTACAGATGAAGCTGGTCCTGCTTTAAAGCATCATTTTCTGGCAAAGAGAAAAGATACCTTTGATGAAAATGAAATTGGTTCCTAAAGACTGTTTCAACAGACTTACCAAAAATCTCTCAAAGTTCAGTCCAGACCAAGAAGTACTGCCAGCTACATCCTCTGCTCATCCATCAGCTTTCTTCCTCCTTGGCACTGGTCTGGCTTGGAACCTCTTTCTGAAACTGAACTAGTCATGAAATGTTTAAAAAGAAAGAATGAAAGAGAAGGAAAAAAAGAAGACAGAAAAGAAAAATGTCATCCTTGATTTGAAGACATCCACTCTTGTGAGCTTTACAGCTCATGTTTTTAATTTCAAATTGTCTCATTACAATGAGCATCTGAGCTCTTGGAGGCTCGTGTAACCTCAGCCCCGTCCCGCGGAGCTTTGTGCGGCAGTGCGGGAAGGTGCGTCACTGCACCGGCCACACACGCTTTGATGGCTTTACAGATACCTTCACTGAAGCATAACAAGCACTGTCCTGAAACTACTTAAAAATAATTTCTGAACAAAAATTAAAGACCGTCTCTTGAGGTGATAAGAAGAATGCCCAGCTGCTTTGTCTCGCATAAAGCAGCAAAGGGTGCCTTACACTGAGGGTACAGGTGCTTTTAAATAATGATATCGGCTCTGAGAACAGAACTACAGTCTTGGTCTGGTCACCCCCTGAAAAAGCAAATATTTCTTGCTCTACGGTGTCAGATGTGGTCCTTGTCTTATTATTTTTTAATAGTGCATGACCCATGATATCTCTCTGCATCAATATCCCCTAGATAATGGCCATCTGTGCTTCAAAGGCTTTATAGGTAAACTACAGCTATTTAATATTTTCTTTTATAGTCAATCAGTCTTTTCCTTTTCATGAAGGAGACCATAGTGATCAAGTGATACAGCCTTGCACTGCTTTGTCTGTTATATGATTGTAATGTTTCCATTTATATCACAGTGTCCTCTGTACTATTCAGATTCAGAAAAAGGAAAAAAACCCTACTGCAGAGTTAGATTTTCTGTTTGTAGAAATGCATTTGATAGCAGGGGGAGGGTGTGTTTTCATAAAGTTCAATTTTGTAATAAAACCCAATTTCCTTTTCACATCAGAGCCACACTATGACAAAGGAATTGCAGCAGGTGTCTTTCACAGAGGGAACATAATTGTGAAGCTTGCTGGCATCCTGCTTGCTCAGTCTCTCCAGCATTGGCAGCTGGGTGAGGGGCTGCTGTTAGAGGAAAGGCTGTAGCCCAGCTGTGGCTGGATGTGTCCATAGCAAAGGAAGCAGCAACAAAGCATGCGGGACTCTGGTCTGGGGTCCCTGTTCCCACGTCTGTCACCGTGTGGTGTCCCCTCTCCTACTGAGGGAGGTGCTGTTGATGAGTTCACGCTGACCCAGGGGGCAACAGCTTCCTCAGGTGGTGGTTTTGGCTTGGCTGTCCCTCAGTCACTGGAACAGGTGGAGGAGTCCCCATCCTGGGGGTATTCAAAAGATATGTAAATGTGACACTGAGGGCCATGGTTCCGTGGTGGGCTTGGCAGTGCTAGGTTAATGGTTGGATTCAATGATCTTAAAGGTCTGTTCCAACCTAAATGATTCTCTGATTCTATCCCCATATGAAAGGCTCTAGGGTCACACTTGCCATGCTCCAGGGTAATTGTGTTACAGAACAAACCCCCCTGAGGACAGGGAGGGGACTGTCCCTGCCTCTGTGCTGCAGCAGGAGAGGGAAGAAAGGGCACTGCAGTACAACAGGGCTGACCACAGCCAAGCCTCTGCGTTTTCTGTGTGGGAGGGATGCTTCAGACAGCCTCTGGTTTGTAACAGGACCCTGCACTTCCTTCTACCACCCAGAGTCCTCAGTTCTGCGCCTATAAGAGGGACAGAAGAGTGAAACAAATGGTTGATTCTCTCTCTTCCTCTAACTTTTGCCTCCCAAAGTGCTCCTTATCACATTCCTCTTAAGAGGGCACGGCCTGACACCACAGCGAGATGGGCTGCTGTGATACTGCAGACTTAGAGCATGTGAAGGTCTGGATGACTTTCATCTTTGTAGCCAATGTGCAGTTTCAAGAAAAGGGCACCCTGCCATGGATATTGTACCTTTGTCACTAGCACTTAAAAACCTGTGTTGAAGCGGAGAAAGCACAAAAGTTGAAACAGAAAAATTCTCAGTGCAATAGCCTGCTGGATATCTGCTTGATTTTACCTGTGTTCTGGACCTGAATAAGCATCAATTTCAATATTTCCCTTTCCAAAATGCCCTTCTTGTTCTAGGGAAAAGCTTTCAGGTACTCACTCCAGGGAGCTGATTTGTTACAGTGCCCTCAGACAGGGCTGTCCCAGCCAGGCAGGGAATGCTCCTTTCTCCAGCCATGTTAGTGCAAGTCTCAAATCTGAATGACTTCATTTCATGTTTTTATTTCTGGTTCATAATGTGAAATGTTGAGGCTGTTATGCCCAGTGCCATGTCTGTAGCTGCCCTTTTGCTGATCAAGTCTTCTAGCCCAGAAAGAAGGAATTACCACCAGTGTTTTGAAATCACCTGAAGACAAGGTGTCCTGCTGAGCACTGCGTAATAGCAGAGAGCAGTTCCTGGATGCTCTCTGGTACTGTTTTCCCCTGTTTAGTAACCTCTGATTGTTGCTGTCAGCTGTACAAGGCTTATAAAACTTAGTTTCTATCTTCAGCTGCTCTTGTTAGTCTGTATGCTTGGGTAATCGCTCATGTTGACAGAATTTCCCTTGTTCTTCCAGGTCAGAGACCCTCTAGTCATTACATTAATATGAACAGTTTAAGAATGGTCAACAGTAAGAGCAGAAGACACCATTTGCTTTCTTTAAATAAGCAGCTCACCTTCCTGCAACTTCAGTAACCTCTGCTTGCCTCTCTTACATGTTATGCCATAAATTTATGCTGTCTGTGAGCTCTAACCTCCTGCATGTTTCATAATTCCTTGGATTGCATCGTTGGCAATAATTCTGACTTGCAGCCTGTCATTAGTTGTGTTGTCCAAGTATCTGAGATCAGATGCAGTGTGTTGAGAAGTTGATGGAGCTGACAGTGCTAAAACCACTACTACCATAGATGCCTTTTAGTAAATCAGTAGGAAAAACTCTCCTGTTCAAAAAATGATCTTCAATTAGTCTTCAATAATATGGGTGTTGATAGCTTTTAGCAAGGTCCCAATTTATGCACGTTGTTCTCAACCCAGCATTACTGAATCATATAGGAAGTTTCTTTCTGTTGTGTTCTTCTCATTCAGAGTTTTTCTCCTTTCTTAAAAATCAGATCTTTGTATAAATGACACTTCACAAAAACAATTTGTTCTAAACCCTTACTTCAGGTTAATACATTTGCTTCTCCATGTCAAGTTGTCCCTGTTTCAAAAAGCTATGAACTCCTAAAAGCAATTTAGCACCATTGGACCAGTGACAGATTTAACCCTGGACAAATCCATGCTGAATTTGTTCATCTGTCAGACAGACTTTTCAATATACAGCCTGCTCATTTCTTGCAGTTTTGAATAAACACAGCTGGTGCAGTAGTGTTTGTTCCTGGTTTATGCATCTGGCTTTACCTTCTTATTTGTGCGTCCATACCCTTAATCTTAGGAAAATATTTTCTGAATGAATTTTTCTGTGTTTAATTTGTGGCTATTTTTCACATGCAACCAGAATTTTCCTGCAATGTGTCAGCTCCTACGAGACTCCTGGCTCTAGATCAGGGATTCAGAGCTAAGAGGGGCTATGAAACCCAGGAGAGATGAGCAACTTCTGGTCTCGGTTATGAATTACATGAGGAGTGCTCAGATTTAAAGATACAGAGTTAAGTTCAGAGGTGCATCAGGGAGGTTTGTTAACCATAAGCATCAGTGTGCTCATGACACCTTTGAAGTTCATCTAGTGACATTAGAATTTACAGAAAAATATAATTTTTTGCAGGCAGAACTAGAACTTGCTGGGACATTTGAAATCTGATTAACCATTTTCTTTCCCATCATCTACATTCAGAAAAGATGGGGGTTTTTAATTAGTGAGAGGCATATTGGGCTGTTGCAGTACTGGGCTAGTTTGGACTCCAACCACTGATTTAAATGCATGCTACCTGCCAACAGCTTCAAGGGGAGCTAGTGGTTTGTAGTGTAAGACACAAACTCTGCCAAATAAATCCAATATTAACAGTTTGTCTCCTCCCACCAATTACTTCAAAGCAATTGGATGTTTTGAGACAAGTATTGAATTGTTATCAAAATGTCTCAATCTCTCAGTTCAGACTTTGACATATTCTATAGGGAGTTTATTTCTTTAGACGGAAATATGGCATTGAGGATTCCACTCAGTAAGTTCCCACTCAAGCTATAGATTTTCTGTCAGAAAAATAAAATCATGCTTGTATACAGCTACAATTAAAACATATGGCTCTGCTTTGGCATCTGTTCTTTTTTCTATTTAAAGACTTGGAAGTGTATAATAAAAGGGGTAGTTTTTGTTAGGGATTTTACACTGATATCACTGTAGCCTTTCTTTAAGAGCTATAAAAACAGTTTTTTGCTCTTTGGTCTCTGGATCACAGCTTCTTCACAGGAGCTGTATCACCTGAATTGTGTTTCATTAAACTGATGAAAGATTAGACCTGGAAAAGGTATTAAAGTTTGTTGTAGAAATACAGCATAATTAAGCTGAAGGTTTGCATAGCCACAGACACAACTGGAGGCTCCTTTTGCACTTCTGAGCTTTCTAATTTGAAGATAAGTAGTGCTACAGTTGTAGTAGAGTAAAACACATATACATCTTCAATACCTATCTAGAGTAAATTTGGAGAGCAAAAAAGGTGTCTGAAATTTGCATGTAATTTTTTTTTTCTGAGCCATACACTTTGCTTCTCTGTAAAGTGTATCTGTTTTTAAATAAATTTGTTTTCCATTTTGATGCCATTTTTACTTTTCATGTTCCAGCTTCTAAGTTCTCAGATTGAGTGCTACAGCATTATGGACACAAACATGGGAATGATCTTGGTTGTTTGGCAGTAACTTCACACTCACTGATCAAACAGTAAGTGCCATCTGATTACTTTGACAAATCACAGCAAAGAATACAGTTTACAGTTGGATTATCAGGATCCACAGAGCAAACTATGTGCTAACATATTCATCGCCTTCAAACATGAATACATTTGAGAAAATCACGATCTTCACGTTGATAATCTTTGAACCAAAGGAGGCTGAACTTAGTGAGTAAGTTACTCATGAATTATTTGTTCAGCTCTGAAAACAATGATGAATCTTTTAAAAGTAGCAGTGAATTTTTTGATTAATAGAGAGCCTTGAGAGCATCTGTTTTGAATGTATCTGTATATTCACATTGATGGGGCTCTTTTTGCACTGGCAGGCTAATGAGAGAAATGAAACTTCTACTGCCAGGAGCCAAATCTTCCCACTGAAGTTGTTGGGAGTCTGACCACTGGTTCCTGCATGATCTTAACAGTCTGAGTAGAGTGCTGGCTAATGGTTGAGATCCAATGACCAATGATCTTTTTTGGAATTTTTCTTTCACTTGGCCTTTTTAATATTCTGTTTTTCTTTCTTGCAGCCTTCTATTTCACACACATTCTTAAATCCCTTGTATGTTTCTCCAGTTGTTTATTACAGCTGATTCAAGGAAAGTTTACATTAAATGACAATATATATATCTGTCTATCTCAATTTCACATTTGAAGATAGTAAGTAGTGGTGGGGTTTTTTTTATGACAGCACAGTTTTGGCCCTCAGGTTCTTAAATCCGCGATGTCACTTTATGGCTTTTAATTTATGTGTTTTGGGTGTTCCAACCTGACATATTCTGAGCATAAGACATACATGAGTGCTCAATCTAAAAATGTAGATTCATTGCTGTGACTCAGAGAAACAAAATTACCATATAATAAATTCTTGGTAATCTGTCTTTCCTAGGGCACCTACAGTTTTTACTGTCTGCTCATATCGACCTCTCCCTTTCGGCCAACTGGAGTAGTCAGTTCCTTGAAACAGCAGAGATTTTCATTATATTAATGATTAAAGATTTTGAGATGGGTGGAAACTTGAGCAACAAACATATCAGAAGTCTTTTCTTTTCAAATGCTCTTTGATTCTTAGCTGTTTGTTGTTCCTGCAAACCTTCTTCACTTACTGCCCTTTGTGGATGCACTGACTTCCAGAAGCTTCCTCACTTGCCACTCCTCAGGGAAAATAGTTTTTTTCTCTATTTTTGAAAGCTACTCAAGATGTTGCTTTTTGTCTTTTGCCCAACAACTTCTTTGAAGAGAAGTTAGAGGAGCATTTAGTTGGATGCAGATTAAGACCTTCATCACTCCCATTACTTCTTTTGGCCTTGTAGGACAAAAGATCACAGTTCAGCTGAAGGGGAAGGATGTAAAAGGAGGATCGTGGTGGGAACTGCTCCATATTACTTTCCAGGGAAAAGTCATATCTGTATGGAAGCTGTCTAATGATAGTGCCAGGGAAAGAGTAAAACAGAAAAGTCTCAGGAATGACTCCCAGTGTGAGGCCCAGAGAAAGGATACTGGTCATATACTGAAAGTGAGACCTAGGCAGGAAGGTGAAAGGAACACAGAAAGCCCCGGCAAAGAGCTGGAGGTGAGTTTTGCTGAGTCTGCTTTAGTTTAGCCTTGCAAGGGTGGGCTTTGGCTTTGGATAGAAGACTGCAGTTACAGGAGCTTGTCTGAAACAGTAGAGGAAAAAATGGAGTCAGGTAAAAAGCTACAAGAAATTAGTTTTAACAGGTCAATTTTGGGCATGTAGAGGCCTTGACAGAAAATTTGTTAAGTGCGAAAATTTGTTGATAAAATCTCTCCATGCCCAGTTACACTTTGTCATGCTGACTGTGGCCCTAGCAGGTGATTTATATCATATATCACCCTTGCTTTTAGTCAGAATGTCATTTAGTCAGTTAAAATGAAAACTTCTGAGCATGCTACCCCACAGAGTAGACAACTATTCCTATGATTTTGTTGACATTTGAAGAATAATGGGTTCAGTTATGTTTGAATAAACATAAAGCTTTTATTCCCTCAAATGATTTTATTCACAGTGAATATAATAAATCAGGTTTGCCCTTTTTATGTACTGTAGATCCCAATTCAGATATTGAAATTGCAATTTTCCCACAGCTCATCTTTATGTGAGCGTGCTGGTGAGCCAGTTTTACTAGGAAGAATATTTGCAGAAAGAGAATTTTAGATTCATACAGATGTACATGTGGGACCCAACTGTTGTATTTCCATGAGGAGTTGCACCAAAAGCACTAACCAGCTATTGTATCATGAAAGCAAAACCTATGATTTACCTGAGAGCTGTAAATCAAAGTAAATTTATTGAGCAGGAAATTTCTCTTATTTATACTTCATAATTAATTTTTTAGCTTTTTATTCCCTAAAAATAGTATTAAAATTGTTTTTAAAATAAAAAAACCCTGGCTGTTCTTTCACAGGAGGCCAATTTCATCACATTATTTGCTTAGATCCAACTTCTTTGTTTAGACAGCTACCACATAGACTTGTTCCTCAGGAAAAAAACCAGAGATTTCTCAAGCAAAAAGAGTACAATTACAGAAGGGTATTCTTTTGTCTCTTTTTTCTGAAGAGGGAAACTGTTCTCACTTGAATCAAATCTTCAAATCTGGTCTCAAGTTAGTTTCTTTTCTCTCAGTGCTTTTCCTCTGCGAGCCTCTGTGTGCTTGACAAAGCCAGGCTGCCTGTGCCAACACCTGCCCCGAGAGCCTGTGTGTCCTTTGCTGGTTTGGGGCTGGGCCTGGGCTGGCGGGGTCTGTCCCTGAGTGCCACTTCCCCTGTGTCCCTCAGCTTCCTGCTGCTTCTGGTCCCAAGTAGACAGGATCAGAAATGGTTTTGCTGTTTCTCATTTTTATAATTTTGATTTCATTTTGACAAAGAGAAAGGCATTCCCTTCACTCAGTCACACTTGTGTATCATGTGGCTTGCATCAGATTTCCTGGGGAGCTCTTTGCTTTACTCTAGGGTTTAACACTAGGTGTTCTAATTGCAACTTTTTTCTCTGAGCTCAAGTGCTCTATAAACATTTCCTTTGTTGCATGTGAGAAAAATGCATGACATTTGTCACTCTAAAACCTGATATGTCTGGTTTTTTCTTCTAAAGCTTCAGGTAGATGTTAGCTAAGGGAATGTTGGAGGGAGGCTTCTGCTTCTTAAAGGAGAAACACCGAAAGTGGAGCTAAAGGTTTCTGTTGGAATTCAGTGTGTGTGCCCCTTCCCTGGCCAAAGCCAGAGCTGGGAGTAAAGCCTTGCTTCATTGGGGCTGCAGTCCTTACAAAAGTCCTTTGCAAAAGCAAAATCTCTCACAAAGCAGAGGAAGCTGAAGTGACACACTGTTTCTCTGACACTAACAGGCAACCCCTTCAGATTACACCAGCTCTGTATCTTATTTTAGTTACCCTTGTGCTCCAAAGTGTTTTGAGGAGTATTTTTGGACCTTTTAGGAAATCGTGGGGAGTTTGGCACAAAGGCACTGTATTTTATCATGTTCAAACACCCGGTGAAAGAAGGCCCCCAAAGCAATTTTGGAAAATGTGAGTGAAGAGCTGATACGTTGACCCACAGGTGACGGCGGGGAGAAATGGCTGTTGTAATACACTTTGAAAAAACCTTTTGCCTGCATGACTAGTACTTTTTGCAAAACTAATGTAGACTTTAATAACCTGTAGGCTTTTGTGTGTCAAATTGCAAGCTTTAATAGCCTATTAAAAAGCCCTAAAGGTCCTTAATTCACTAAGGTGCAGATTCCCTTCTCTATAGGTACATTGAGTCCTGAGCTGTATATTGAATATACACAGGAAGTTATGGTGGGCAAAGGAAAGTTCCCAGGCATATTCTTGCACTGGAGCCTGCAGAGCACTGACCTGCTGGAGGTTCACTCTTTGGGTTTGTCCACAGAAGGAAGAGTTGCCCACAGGGAACTGCTGTGCAGCCAGGCAGTGGGCTACAAGGGGCATCAAGGCATCTCTCTGTTGAGCAGATGGAAGGAAAGGCTCTGACATGCTTTACAGATTATTTTCCTTAATCTTTTCACAATGAAGTAGTAAAGAAATAGTCCATATTAAAAGAAGGTATGGAGGAAATTTGAATATGCTGGTATTTTATAACAGGACAAGGCCTTTCAAGTAGTTTTCATGATGAAAACATATTTCTGTGGCACCCAAGCCCAGTTATTAAATGGTATGTTAGAACCAAGATGGCACTTGTTTTGGTTCTACCTGTGGAACAATCAAATATGTCAGTATATTTGTTGTACAGCTCCCTTAGCAGCAGATAAATCAGGTTGACACTGACTTATTTAGTAAAACATCAGCAGGGAAACAGCAGGCGGGAAACTGAGGCCTGTGAGACACTGTGGGTCCCCCTGCAGCTCCTCATGCATTGATCACTGCCTGCCTTCCACAAACACAGATACTCAAGCATGGGAGCCTCCTCTAATTAAATCTGTTCCTCCTCCCCTACAAACAGGAAAACTCAACTGCCAACGGGGCTACGGAAACGGGAATTGTGAATTACTCGGTGCAGTGGATTTGCATAATTTGTGTTTTTCATTCCTTTTCAATATCTGAGTTCCATTATCTGAGCTGACTTGGGGTCGAATGCCTGAAGCATTCCATGCACCCGAGAACAACATAAGGGCCATAGTTGTGATCCTCAGGGAAATAAAAGTAACATACTCTCTGCAGAAGGATCACAAGTTTCTCTGCAGACCGAGGAGATGTTTGTGATTTGCCACAGGACAAAGGGGAGACGTATGGGATAAAAATCTGATGAACTCAGGGTTGTGATTCATTCGTGCACTTCCCAGCAGCCAAATCAGCCCATGAACCAACTGAACCAGAGCTCCTGCTGCAGAGCAGGGAAGGGCCAAGGGACTTTCTGTTTCTCTTCAGTGTTGCAAATGAGGTTTCTGCCCCTCTAACTCTGCTGTCTTGGTTCTCCCAGGGAATTCTCATAGATAGGTATTTCCTTGTATCAATCAGAGGAAGAAAAAGCAAGCAGTCTCTAAAGGAAAATACATAAGAAAAAAATTACAAGCATCACAACAGCTTTGCAAACAGAATGGCATAAAGCCTACCAAGCTGTCATGTCAGCAGCTCCCCAGAGGAAATAATGGGAAAAAATTCAACATGGAACATTTTTACATCTAAAAAGGGAATATGGGATAGAAATCAGACCCATTTTTTAAAGCAAGTGTATTCCAGGAAACTTGCAAATATAAGTTCCAATAAAGTTCAAATAAAGTCCCAGTGAAACTGATTCCCTGTTTTCCTTAATAAAATGTGGGAAGTGAGCCTTTAGCTAAGGCAGCAGTTAAGTGATGCAGCATAGCTGTGGATCAGGCAGCCCAAAGAGATGTTGTGCAGCTCTGAGGGGAAGTTTGGTGAAGGGATGGTTAGAGATTTTTTTTTGGACATGCTGCATGGATGTGCTTTTGTAGAGAGGGGAGAGAGATACAGAGAAGATGGCTCCTTGGGCTGGGTACAGAGAGGAGGATCGCTTCCTGGTGCCCTGAGTGCACTGTGACATGGGACTGGGAGGCTGCCAGATGGGTACAGGGCACTTAGAGTTGTGTATTTCCCCCACAGCCTTACCTCATGTTCCCTAAATTTATTACTTTTTTGTATCTATCTGAAGTTCCCCAAATGAGGCACCTTTTGCAGGAGAAAGGAGATAACCTTCAGGCTCCCCCAGGGCAGAAAAGACTTCATGGTGTCCCTGCCATGTGGGAATGTGTGGGCAGATTTGGAAGGGGCAGAAAAGCTTCTGTTCCCTGTGAGATGCCTCTGCCCAGCCCTGCAGCACCTCTGCAGCTCTCAGTGCACAGCCCAGAAGCCACTTAACTGTGCTGAGAGTTTCCAGGAGAGGGGAGAAGCTGCAGCACAGCACGGGCTGTGTCCCTTTGTCACCTGCTCCGTGAAGATACAATATTCCTCTGTCCCCATCCCACGGTAACAAAGCAGCTTCATCTGTGCAATTCTACAAGGAAACATGTAACAAACATGCCCGCAGAAAGTTACACAAATGAGGTAAGTGAACAAAAGAACTAGATCATATATTATACTGGCCCAATTAATTTTAGTGAAGATTCAGGGATGTGAACCCCTATGAGGTTACATCAGCAGCATGCGTTTGTGAGGAGATAATAAATTTGTGCAGGCTAGCGACTGGGGACTAAATTGCTTTTTAATATTTCTGCTGCAAAATAGGCTTTCTTCGGTTGTGCCATGTTGTTCTTATGCTTGTTCCTATTTCTAAGAAAAATTACCGTAACATCTTTGTTTAAAACCTTCAAGTGTTGGTGTGCTACAGTGCTGGAGAGAAACTAAATGCTGCCTAAAATGTTCTCTCAGTAAAGGGTAAGAGCAACACACACTCCTAAATGTTAAAACCTTGTTTAAAAATTAGTTTCAAGAAACCTCTGGCAAGGAAAACTCGTGTTAGAAGGGCTGCTTCCAAACTGGCCCCATGAACTGGTTTCTGTGGGAATGGTGATGGTTTCTGGTACAATCGGAGAGATTCCTGAGGAAATGGGTACTTTCTACTTTCTTACATTAGGAAAAACAATCATGATCTGGATTTTCAGATGCTGACTTTCACAGTAGTAGTGTGTTATCTGCAATTGAAAGACTGCCCTTTTTTCACTGGGGCACCATGTAGTGAATCTCACTCTGTGCTGTTATGGGTGTGTGGGAATCCGAGTGGAGGCTGTCAGGGATGTTCTTCTCTTCTGTGCACACTTGAAAGACACAAAAGCTGTTTTCATATTCCTAAGTACATAATTTCAGATTTGGACAAAAATTTACCTCAGTAAAGGTGAATTTCAAACTCCAGTGGTGATGGCAACATTGTTCTTCTTTATGCACAGTATTTTCTTAGTTTGTTATAATAACTCTATCTAATGGCATTAAACTAAAGTAAAAGGGTCCAACTTAGAACTCAAGGCAGTTACAGTTTCCCTCAGCTAAAGACTGTCAGATACGAAGGTAAATCTGTGACTAGTGTTATGCACTATGGTAAAAAATGTCTCCATTTTCTTGATTTTTATTTTAGTTTTGTAATTAACAAGAAATAGTCTATTTAAGTAAACTAAGTCATGCTCCGTGTTGAATAGTGAATTATTCCACTACTGCATTAGGTTTTTTTATTGCAGAACAACTCAAAGTCCCTATATTATTTTACGTAGGAAATAATCAGAAAAAAATTAAAAGGGGGCATTTCACACAGGAAAGACAATCAGTATTCAACTCCTTCCATTCTTGTTGGCTTAGTAATATTTGTCTGGATCGGTTCTTCTGGGAGGATGTGTGAGAGCAGGGTAGGAGACTAGTGAGAGATGTGGAAATGCAGAAGCTTAGGGAAGCATGGCAGTGAGAGCACGCAAAACTCGAGGTCAATGGCTGGCAGATGGCTTATGAGCTGAGGAGGCTGCTGGCAGATGGTATTGACAGTGTGGACAAGACAAAGATTTTGGCTACAGAAAGGGAGCTTCAGAAAGACGTTAGAAGTCTATTTTTCCTGATAAGAACACTGTCCAATTTGGATGCACGTCACATCTTGGTTTTTCTTGGGTTTTGTTTTTTTCCTTTTTACCACAGAAAAGGTAGAGAGGCTTTGCTGCTGTAGGAAAGAAAAAGTGACTGAAACAGAGATTGTGAGGTCTGTTATTTGGTCTAGTTCCCAAATTCTGACCATTCAATAACAACAAAACCCCCTTACTATGTGTAATTGGCACATAATTATTTGTGATTACTAGTCTGATTCCTCTGCTGCTCTCACTGTTACTGAACTAATTACGCCTCTTATGCAACATTAGCAAATTAAATCATTCCAATTATCCACATTTATATCCTTGTGCTTTCTCTACTGCCACAGTTCCTTCTCGTCACCCTGTGTGACGGTGCCTGTCACACTTTCATTCGCAACCTACGTTTTTGGTAGGCAATTAGTGGGTGCTGGGGCTGGGCCGGTGCGGGGCCCCCCTCTGAGCCAAGCAAGCGCCTAAAGCTTTTCCCGTGCTCCTGCGGCTGGGGAAGGTGAGGAACACAACTACGGGTGTACCTGTAAGTTCAGATGGCTCAAAGGTAGAAAGCTTGTAACTCTCAGAGGGACTCAGAGAAAAGAGACTCACTTCAAGTGAAGTAAGAACTGGCTTAAAACGTCACTTTAGACACGCACAAAAGACCATTGCTACTCAGTTTGGAGTTTGTTCGGTTTAGGATGCCAAAATACGACAGGTAGTGACCTCTTAAACTGAAAATATGGTAGAAAAGTGCATGGTCTGCTATAGACGTGTTTGCCAGCAATGAAACTCTGAGCTGGTTTGGCAGCAGTGAGAACAAGGGATTTTAGAACCAGTTCATACCTGCGGCACGGGAAGGCACCAGCACAGCTGATGCTCCGTGAGGTAAGAGGTGTTCGTCCATCAGGCACCTGACAGCCCTTGAGTGTCCTGATGAGCTTCACCTGGGCCTCCCCCTTTCTGCCTGCGGCCCTGAGGGAGCCGTGAGCCCTCAGCCCGGGCTCTTCGCGCCGCTGGGAGCTCCTCCGAAACTGGGTATCCCTGCTCAGGCACGGACACTGCTGCTCTGCACCTTTTGGGGAGCAGCTGGCCCTCGCCATCCTCTGACACGTGCAAGAACGTGGCTTGGGGCTGAGCTGGCGTTGTGAGTGATGGCACACAAGCAGCTCCGAGTTCAAATGGCCGGGGGCGGCCCTCAGCTCCTCAGCGCCGGGAGCCGGCACCCTCAGGGCAGCGCCGGGGCTGCACCCCCTTCTGAGGCTCTCCGGCAGCAGACGGACCTGCTGCTCCTGCTGTTGTGCTGACAGGTAAGTCAGGTGTCAGCGAGCTTTGCTTATTGCCCAGGAATCATTCCTGTGCTCTTTCATTCTCCCTTCTAAGAGAGGTATTGCTTGTAGCTGTGATGTAGATGTCCTGCCTCACGGATTGTAAAATATCAGCATTACTGTTTGCCTGGGATTTGGTCTGCATTCTGCTAAAGTACTGTGTGGAAAATCAAGCTCTGAAAAGCCAGGGTCCACACAGGAGACAGGAGTTCAGCAACTTGATTTGAATAAAGGGAGAGAGCCCTCTGGGCCACACCCCTGTGGGGTCTCAAGTTTTTGGAGACCGCAGACTCCGTTTATCGTGAACTCCCGGCTGCATGTTGCCGTCCTCCCTTCCCCACTGGCTGAGGTACCAGGACGGTACAGCCTTCCCGAACCGCCCTTGAACATGTATCGTCATTTTCCCCTACAGTTCAAAAGTGCAAACTGTCTGGGTTCTGCCACAAACGTGCGCGGACCCATTTCTGCTACCCCCCTAAAGTTCAGGAGTTCAGACCGTCTGGGTTCTGTAACAAACTTGGGCGGCTCGATGTTCGTGCAGACCCACAAAGCTTTCTTCAGCACCCGACTGGTTTTTCAGACCGAGCCTTTAGTGAAGACGTTAACACCCATTTCTCCTATCGGTCTAATGGGACGTTACCATTCAAACCAGAAACTGCAAAGCAGAGATGCATTCCCACTCTGCATTTCCACCCAACAAATGCCCGTCGGGACTGGGCGAGGAGCTTCTGTCCCTCTCGGGGCTGGTTGTGGGCACAGCCACCCGCAGCTGCCAGCCCTGGCTTCTTTGCTCGCCTGGCTGAGGCTGTGAAGTGCAGCTTGGGGGCTGAGGACCACAGCGGAGACAAAAGGTAATGATGGTACCTCTGGGTGCAACTTCTGTCTTTCAGTTCAGTATTTAATATGCTATATCAAAAATACTGTCTGCTTACAAAATACTTAACTGCAGAACAGCTCTTCTCTGTTGCAGAGGATTGACTGGTTAGGCCTCTGAATTGTAAGGTGAACAGATGCTTTGAATATCTTGTTATATTTTTATTTCCTGCTATATTAAGATCTCCCTTTTTTACTGTAATATCTATTTCTGCTGATTTTCCGGCAAAGCAACTTTAAGTGACAAGGCAATAAAATATGTATTTTTTTAGCATTTGTCCTTAGGAAAGGAGCATGATATACTCTCACTAGGAAGGCCTAAGTAGAAGCATGAGGAGACACAAGCATAAAATAACTTATCAACAAGAATCCAGTGAGCCTTGGGAAGGAAGTTGGTTTCCTTTGCTTAGGCCTTTTAGAACTTAGAAGAGACTACAGAGCAAGTGTCTGTCCAGCTTGAGCATTAAAGAGTGAAGCAGAAAGATGGCAAGCACAGAGCACCTCTGTACCTTTCAGACTTGTCTGAATGAGTTTTTACCACGTGCAGACCTGAGGGCAGGTGGCAAGGGTTGGTAACTAGTCAGACAGGGGTGTTGTTCCCTTTCTTAATAGATAAGAACCTTGCTTTATAGGAGGGCTAGAAGCAGATATTTAACATGTTTTGTTTGTCTTTATGACATTTCCTCAACCAACAATGCTAATGCTGTGTGCCAACATGATCCAATCTGGACTTCTTAGGACAGTACTTGACAGAATATCCAGCATTGCTGAGCTATCATGGCAGGACTATATTGTAGAAAACCCCTAAATTCAGCAAAACTGTCTTTAGGAAAACCTGACCATGTGCTGTATTAGCACACACTGCAAGTTCGTGGTGTTTGTCACTGCAGCAGAGATCGCTGCTGTATTCCAGAGCAACGAATTGAAATGAGGAGTGGCTCAAACCACACCTGCCTGTGTACCAGGAACAGTGAAGAGCTCTGAATGTTTGTGATGATAGGTGAAATTTAGGATGGATGACCAATCTTGCAAGGATCTCTTCCAGATTCTCACATAATTTTGTATATGAATCTTCAGGCTAATGAACAAGTGAGGAGTTTTCATCAGTGAAGTTAGTTAGGTCTGCAGCAGCCTCAGCAACTTCTTGGTTCCCTTGGCTTCCTGCTAGAAGAATGTAAATGATACAGAAGAAATTGCTTCTGTGTCTTTATTTTTAAACTTGCTGCTTTCTGTCCTTTTGAATGTGGGCAGCAACTGCAAGATTTAGAAACTAGAGTCATGAGGAATGCTTGGAGGATTTCTGTTGAATGGTGTAGACTGTTTTAATGTCCTCTTAGTGGGGACTGCTTTGGATCTCTGGCAACTAGAAAGTCTAAACACAAGTTGTTAATTACTTAAATGCAAGATGATGATTGAGTTTATGTGGTAATAATCTGCATCAACAGGGAAATTTCAGTCAGTGCTTACTAATGGTGCTGTACAAGGTAACTGCTGTTTCCTTAATACTAGTAGCTAACTTCATATTGGAGCTATCAGTGTTATAGCAGCTGTTAGTTCTACACTTCAGTTTTTATCTGTTTAATGAAAGATTCTGGCAGTTATAAAATGTTCCTGCCAGTGGTTCTGTGATGATTCAGTATTCTGCTTTTGAAAAAGTAAAGTTTTGAAGTTGCATCCTTGTTAAATTTGCTGGCATCTTCTTGACAAGATATTCTTGGTGTTAACTGCACTTCTCAGGTACTGCAGTTCTGGAAGCACGATTACAATGTTTAGTGTGATTCTGCCATCCATTATCACCAACACCACCTACTTGTGCAGAGCTGTAGCAGTGGGCGTGATGCTGTCTGGTGCACATTATTGGCCTACAATTCTGTACACAGGAAGAAAATAAACATCCGACTTGCAATAATGTGGTTATACATTTTAATTTAGTTTTGGGATTAATATTCAGATTGCTAATTCAGGAATGGGTTTTTTTTTACAATGGGAGATTGCTGTCACCTGGTGAAGTGCAGCTTTTCCTCCCCACAGCATGTGTGGCTGCAGCAGAGCTGCAGCATTTGGTCAGCAGGTCATGCTGTTCACAGTGTGCCAAAACCTCTTTACCTGGTCAAGATAGCATAGAATTTGGTGTAGACATCTGTTTGTGTCTCAGCCAGCTTAATTGCTGTGACCCTAATGAATCCTCTTTTCCAGTTCAAGGCAAGCTGAACCAAATAAAATACATGTGTCGCTCAGAATGACACGAGGGAGGAGAGCAGATGCTATCCCAGTGCAAGAGCTTATCTTATAGCCTGAATGGGATATGATAGAAGAATTGCTGGTAGATTTTCTCAGGCATAAAGCAGTATTCATCAGTCCAGTCATGTTACCATACCATGTTACTGTACACACCAGAGATGATGGCAAATGCTCTGTAACTGATGCTAAAAGATGCAAATATTTGCTGTATTTTGTACACAGTGATGAAAAGTTGTGACAGGGACCAAAGACTCCTTTTATGATAGCAGCCATCTGGTAAAATAGAAAGGCACAATATTTGTGCAGGATGGCTTACAACTTTAAGGTAGGCTAAAATGCTGCCAGACTTGCTCTTGTTGCTCCTTTCTGGTCAAGCACAGTCCTGCACTGCTTTCTCTGCATATCAGGATGATTGATAACAAGCCTCAGGTCACATTTGAGCTGATATTCATTGGCCAATATTTAGTTTTAGTTAAATAATGAGCAGACTTTGTTGAAGTCGTGTAAGGTTCTAGAGCGTCTGCACTGCAGGATTTCATCTGGCTCAGGGATGAATATGTAGGTACTTGGTTGCTTCACTGCCTCATGACCTTTGTTGTTTTAGAAAGGATATGGGGGAAGCCCTTGTCTCTCAGATACTTCTCTCTTTCCTGAATTCCTCAGAGCTCATCCAGATTTCATTATTCTCCCTCTGGAATCCCTGTGTGAGCCTCTCAGCCCCTCTGTCTCGTTCACTCTTGCTCCTCAGGAGCACTTTACAGCCTTCCTCTCCCATAGCCAGTGCAGGTTCCTGTGGTGGCACAGGTCCTTTGCTTGGCCCAAGGCAGGAGGCAGCTGCGTGTGTGCTGTCCTGTCTGGACTAAGTTTTCCCTAATGAGGCCAGTTATTCTGTGACAGGTGCATATATAATAGTTATTGCAGAGAAGAATTTAAATTACAAAACAACTTTAATTCCCTTACAGCTAACCTCAAAGGAGCACAAGCTTAAATAACCTTGGCTAGATTTTGAGCTGCATAATGTATAAATAACCTGCACTGCAATACATAAACACACCAAGCTTATATTCGAGTTCAAATAGCCTTATTTCTTGCTCTGTGATTGAGGAGCAGTAAAAAGAACAGGATCTCTTAATTAGGCAGTTAGTTCCTCTGGGGAGAAGGGACTGTTTCTCTATGCAGGGATTAATGTGTTTACTGGCTTTATAGTATGTTCTGTCCATACTACCAAAACACAAAGTACGTGGTAGCTTCCTTTGACCTAATAAAAAATGAAGCTAAGATACCCATGATGACTTACTTAGGTCCGTCAGCTGGTCTTAATTCTGTTAAGCATGGAACTTGGGGTAACTGGGTGGAAACAGCAGTTTTGGGTGAACTTTGTTGCAGTGTCAGGTTGATATGGCAGGAATCTTTTCACCTTTTTTCCTATGGACCTCATGTATGTAGTAAGTTGAAGTTGCTCTGAAATTCTGTGCTACTGATGGCTGATACTCAGCCACATAGACACTATGTACCAGTGTCTTTTCAATTCTAGATCTGATGGGGTTGAACACATTCACCTCTCAGCTAGAGCAGACAAAATGCAGTGAAAATGGAGGAAAACAGAAGATGGTATTTGCAATAGTAGCTGTGGGTTGCCAGTAGCGACCTGCTGCAGGGAGATTATTTCCTTAATTTTTGTCCTGTGATTGTCTTTAAGCCAGTCTGGCTGTAAGACAGTGATAGACCAGCTGTTACTCAGAAGGGAAATCCTAGAAAGCTTGGCTGGAGGCGGATGACCTTTTCTTCTCAAATGTTGACATCATGTTGTGTTTTGTTATTTCAGACTTTGATTGCTGAGACAGGTTTGACATGAGCTTCCAGGCTGATACGCTTCTCAGCTCTACCTTAGGAATTCAGGGACCCTCTGATGGCCTGCTAGACAGCCACACAACAGCCACAGCTCCAGTATTTCCAATTTGGCTAGACCAAGGAATCATGGCTTAGCTTTGCCTGTAGAACATAGGATGACTCAAGTCAGCCAACTCAGTCTTCAAAAAATATTTCTTCAAGTGGTTGCAGCCTGAGGGAAATCATTCCCACTGGAACTCTCATGGGGCCCCTGGAAGGGTTGTCAGCAGATTACCCAGTGTAATACCTCCTCCAGACCCAATGTCACATCCTGCACTTCCCCAAACTCAGTGCCACTAAGGTTCTGTTGTCTCCCAGTCCTTTACTGAACCTGCCCAGGAACCTGGGGGTGAGTCAGCTCCCTGGGGCGCGTACATTCCGTTCTGGCTGTGGCAGCCTGTTCAGGCATTGCCTCTGTGAGCTGAGAGGACGTGCAGTCCTGTTTGTGGGGCTGGCACAGCACCTGCCCTCCCCTTCGGGCGGGTGCAGCCTTTGCATAAAGGATGAGGAGGCGTTCAAGACACTGGCACAACACCTTGCCCTGGCCGGTAGGTTTTGGCCAATCTTGCTTCTTATCTCCGTTATCTCAAAGCGTGTGGTATGTTCTCAGTGCAGCAGCCAGGTGTAGGGGACCTCTGGAGAGAAGAGGAGGGAAGGAGGCTGGTGGTGATTCTGAGAGCTTCTAGTGCGCTGCCTTTCTTCTTTGGCTGCTCCAGGTTTGTCTGAAAGCACTGGGAGAGATGCTTTTCCCACAGCTTTAACATCTGACTGGGTTTAGTAGCTTCTGGCTTGTGTTTCACTTAGATGTGTAAGTGCAATGGCTAAAAATATTGTGTGTGAGTGATGTTAAATATTTAATAGCATATTAAAGTTTTGGGGAGATGCTGCAGTAATTAGCAAGTGCTGAGAAAGAATCAATGTACAGAACATCAGAAAAGCTGAAGGATGATTTTATAGAAGCTGTACAAGACACTGCAAGAAATTAATGGTATTGTGTGGAGTGCATCAAATGTATTAATTTTGTAAATCAACCTTGACCAGTAGACCTTTATCTGGTCATCTTTTGTTATGTTGTAGGTATTCACAGTGGGAAGACTGGGGCATGTTTCTACTGTAGCAGCCTTGTAGTCAGGCTAGATAACAGAAGCTTCTGGTGCTGTTGGTATGTTTTCAATTCTATTGCCATAATCTGGTCCAATATATTCAAAAGCTAAGATCCTGGGCAAAGCTGCAATGGTTTCAGATTTCAATCCATAGTAATTTTCTAAACTAGAGCAACTAAAGGGCTTTCCAGAACTCTGTATTTTCACTCTGGCTATTTGACTGCAAAGACTAGTGGTAAGGATTAGTTTGTAAATTCCTTTTGTTACTCAGCTCTTACAAGAGAGGCAAATGTCCATCTGAATTCAGGCCTTTTGGGCTGGTTGTAGCACAAATATTTTTTTTGAAGTTTAGAATTTTTTTCAGAAGACCTTCAGATACAAGAATTGCTTGAATTGCATTTTGATGCTAACTAATGTGTTTGCAATCCCCAAATTAACAAGCACTATCATAAACTAGGATACCAGCTAGGTAACTCCTAGAAAAAAACAATAGAATGTTTCAGTAGATATTTGTTGTCCTTGAAACTAGTTAAAAGGAACAAAGATTAAATATTTAGTCCTAACCACAAAATTAGCACATTCTATGTAAAGTATTCATAATGAAATTCTACTCAGAATTCAACAAAGCTTTTCAAATTAAATCACAAATAGACTTGTGTTAATGGACACTTCTGCAGTGGTGCTAGTACATGGATTTTCCAGGAAAAGAAGGAAATCAATATCTTGTGAAATAGACAGTCCTGGCTATGAAAATGGTTCTATTTTTCAAGTGCATGTATCTCATACCACAGGAAGTAAAGGTCATATATTTTCTAAATTCAGACTGCAACATGAGATGTCACTTTTCAGGTAATGGCAAATAAGCAAACTGGAACTGCTGTAAAAGCATGTGAAATGAATTGCTATGTATTGCAGCGGTATCTCAGACAAAACTGAATTTTGCAGTGCTTTAATTACTAGTTAACTAGATTCAAGATAGATCTGTATATAAGCTAAACAATAGATACAAAAGAGCATTATGTGGAACACAACATGCCTCTAACCATTGTTTGTTCCACTTGATTTGAAGTTCCACATAACAAGATGCCATTTGGACTGAGATTTACTGCATGCCTTACCTTTAGCAGTTATGCAGAAATTTTTTAATCATTTGGAGTCATTACTCTAATTAGAGGTTAACTATTCCTAAGCTTTACCTTTTTTTAGAAATGTATTTTTAAATATATATTGCACTATAGTAGATTGGAGTGTAAGCTCAGTGGTCTTGGTAGCTGGAATTGAATAACTGTGGTCACTCTGAACACCTACATGCACTATTTACTTTACTGGTTTCAGGCAGACCTTGAGCTATATCTGCTTTATGTATATGCACATACATAGGTGCATATTTTTTCAAGTATCTTCCTGTCTGCATGATCTTTGAGTTAGGTTGGACAGTTGGGCAGCTACTGGGCAATGAGTGCATCTAAACCTCTTTGGGATTAGGACTTGGGGGTTCATTTTCAGTGTGACTTCTGCAGTGCTCAGAGGGCTGTGCTTGAATATGTGGAAATGAAAATCCCTTTCACATTTTCCTCTGATACATGTTTTGGTACTGTGTGACGTGTGGAACAGCCTGGATGCTGTCTGCTGCCTGTGGGAGGGAAGGCAAATCCTGCTGGTCTGGCTTTCTGTCATCCCTTCAATGAGGAGTTCCCAGCTTTGGCACTGCAAGGATGCTTCTCCTTCCAGCTTCCATATTAGTGGAGGGTTTTGCCTGTTGCGGCAGTCGGGAGCACAGCTGGGTTGGCAGTGGAGACTGGTGTTCCCTGTGTGATCTCTGGCTTACAGAGGGGTAACCCAAGGCTGTTTGAGGGTGAAGCACTGTATAAAATGTCACATCTGGAGAGAGCAACCTTGTCACTACATGTAAGCAGCTCTCAACAGTCACCTGACTCAGGCAGGGCCCAAGTCATCTGTAGGGGGCCAACTGGAGTGAATGTGAGTGAGCTACAGCAGTTCACCACAGCTGAAGGGACCTTGGGTCAGCATCATGCCAGATAGTGCTGATAATTCCCACATGTAGTGTGTTAATAAAATGGAAACTTATTTAAATCAAAATCCACGTATCTTGTGTGTCCAGAACAAAGGAGACCTCACAGTGTAGGTGTTGCACAGGTTACAATATGGATCCACTATTTTTCAGCTAGGAAATGGTCTGCTGAATTAATTCCATGCTAAGATCTGCAGTGTGCATTATTTTTCAATTAAATAACCAGAGAAATGTGAGTTGTGTTTGTACTCCTGTGCAAGCAGTTGTAGCAACAGAATAGCAGGTATGAAAGAGCCCTATTGCTTTCTGCGATCAGTGGGTGTTTATTTGTGGAACAAATGGCACTGACAGTTCATCAGGACTTAAATTTGCAACCCACATTAGAAATTCAGTAATATCTTTCATCTGTACTTGCAAATATAAATTGCCCTCTGCAGAATGGCTTACATGAATTTCTGAGGAAACTGTCAAAAAGGGTATTACAGTGTGTTTTTCAAAAAGAAAAACTGCTTCAAAAGAATCTGCCCCATAACATTATGGAGCAACTGGAGCAGTGCTGCTTTGATTCGTTGTCCCAGCTTCTTCTGGCTTTTCTCACTCTTGGTCCCTACCTCAACATGCAGAGCAGCACCAGAGTGAGGGACTAGAAAAGCTTTGGTTGTGAGGCTTTCAGCCCTAGACAGGAGCTGTAAGGCTCTTGTGGCTGGACAGAAAGGACAGTTGGACAGAAATAAGGAAACAAGTAAACTGTTGGAGCATGTTACAGGTGTAACTTGTCACAAACTTGTAGTTGCTTATTCTCCTCTGTGCTCTCCACATTTGTGCATATCCTGTGATATTTTTGGCTCAGATTTGTGATCACTAACAGCAGCATGGAATAAGTTATCTTTTATTGCTGAAATGTGGGGAATAGGTGTCTGTTGCTTTTTGTTCTCATAGTGCTAGTGGAGCAGAATGAACAGAGTAAGGGTGAAATGCTTGTAGATTCGTGCTGGTGCACTGGTCCTCTTTGTCCACTCCTAATGAGGATGGTTTGATGTGTTTGGGGCAGTCTTTCAGCAACAGTAAAGCAAATTGGGGATCAGGAGTTTAAATTTCCACCTACTCAAGTAGGACTACTGAGCCATGTGTTATCTCATTGTAGACTTGAAAGGGTTTACTTTCATAACAGAATAGAAAGTAAAGCAGGTTGTTTAATTGAAAGTAATCCATAGACACCTACTATGTATAAATCCAGGAATAACTGGGCTGTTAGAAGAAAGATCAAAGAGTGTTTTTCACCTTTACTGTTGGATTCATTATAAAAATGCATGATTCATTACACTTTGAGTGTCACGTGCATCTACTGAATTTGCAGATTAAGCAGACATCAATTTAAAAAAGATTCTATATTTCATCAACAAAAAGTATCAAGTTGTACCAAATTTGGAATATTAACTAAAAAAAACTCATGCTTGGATCTGATGAAAACATATTTGTGTTATGTTTCCTTTAAAACTTCTTGGACACGTGTAACAAGGGTCCCTGCTTTAAGCACCTTGCTTTCACAAATTCTAGTACAAGGAGAGGCAGGTCTTTTTCAGCAGGTGGGATTTGCACAGATGGTGAAGTCCAATTCTCTTGGTACTGGTTATGTGTTAGCACCTGTATTGCCTGGAAGTTGGTTGTTTCAAGCCAGGCTGCAGCCCTGCACAGTGAGAACCCGAACACTGAAGTTCAGACTATTTAACCCCATTAACCTGGAATGGAGAACAGACATGGCCATTGTCACTATCATAACAGTCTGGGAAGAAGTGATTAAAAAATCTGGTATTTGTTCCATGGTTTATTGCCTGGCACGTGCTGTCAGGGGAAGGTCAGAGGATGCCCACTCATCATTACAAGAAGGTGACAAATGTCAGATCATATTTTGTACATATTTTCCTTGTAAACACTTTGCTTTGATATATGTATGCTTGATTTAAAATTAGATGTATTGAAACACAGAATTTCTGTCCCTCAGCTGCCTTCTCTGTTTCTTGAGACATAAATATAGAATTTGATGATGGGAATTCTCTGAGGATGCACAGCCTGGAGTGTGTGAGCATGATGGAAGCAGCAGAAGGGAATATTGTCCTGCTTGTAATCAGCAAAATTTTGGCAGGCTCTAAAGGCATAGCTGTGTCCAGTTGTATTAACTTAAAGGAAAAACTTTGATCTTAAGGAACTCAGGAGGTTTTCAGAGTGGCAGTGGCTTGGTTTGAAGGCCAGCAGTTTGTGCCCCCTCCCTCAGGCACTGGGGGTCAGGTCCAGGGCCTGGTCTAGTTGAGGGTAGCCTGCTGTGAGCTGCTGCTGGGCACTCGTTCTGTCACTGCTCAGGGTTTGATCAGCACATGCGTATTCCTGACAACATCGTGTTCCAGCCAGTCCTCGTGCCGTGTTCTTGGTGCTCTGGAGATAACCACGGTGTCTCCTCGCCAGCAAGGCTGTTGGATCTCACTGCACTCCTTGGGTTTGACCTGAGGAGGTCAGGAATGGGGCCAGATGGGACTTTCTGACTGGGACAAGTAGATTTTTGGCAAGGTGCAAATTAATACCTTTGCTAGCAGCTGTTGAGAAAGTGGTCCTGAAAGAAGTGCTAACTCTGGGCATAGCTCAATCCAGAGGGAAAAGCCAACATTTTGGACGTGCCTTACGTGAGTAGTCTCCTGCATTTAGAAACAGGTAGGATAAGGTAACTTATCCTTTAATGGATACGTTAACATGTTTGTGGAAAACTTCTACACAGCACCTTGGGAAAGAGGAGTATCACAACTGACTCAAGAGACAAGACACCACAGACAGGATTTCAAAGATATGCAGTATTTAATTACTGTCCTGATAGCGACATAATCACAGTATCCATCCTGTGCTCATGGAAACCAGTTCTGTTTTTAACTGTGTTCAGGGAGGTCTGGACCAGATACTGTGTTAGTGTTTGCTTAACAGTAATATTTTTGAGGTGTGACTAAATAACATTAAATACTTGCATAATGTCTCTTACCTGGAAAATTCATGTAACTGCTAAAAATTAATTTAAAGCAGATAACTGCTTTGACTGATCAAAAGCACAGAAATGTCAAAAGCTGCAGGTCCTTCTTTCTACATTGTTGCAAGGCATACGGTTTTGGTGATGAATTCTTCCGTGGAAAGGAAGCTCAGCCTCGTTGTTAGGGTATCTCCTTGCACTGGGTGACAGGATTCTATAATGGACATGGGCACATAAAACATTGAGAGAGAAGTCAGGGTTTGTGTTACAGTGCATTGGTTACTCTGCAGCACTCGCTGTGTGTATTCTTACCCTGCAAAGCCCCTGATGGACCAGGTTTCCTGCTGGGGGAGAGCCTGCACCAATTCCATTCTCCAGCTGCACCAGAGAGCCCCAAGTGCTGTAAGTTCACACCCCAGCTGACTTTGCAATAGTTCATTTGCATGCTGAGTCTGGGTTTCTGGTATTTGTAACAGAAATGCTTTTTGAATTTCAGAGGAAATAAATTTTGTAGATACCCAGTTACACTGGGACAATGCTTCAAAAAATTCTTTAAAAATAATTAAGCACTATATAACTTTGGGGACTGATCAGACTGACAGATGTGCTGAAAAGTATCTGTAACGGCTTAGCATATGCATGCTAATATATTCCAATGTCTTTATTTTTAATCTGTTTTCACTTTTCTTGCCTCTGTTGCACCCTTTCCTCCCTTCCCCTTGAACAGGAGCTTTGCTGTGCTAGCAAACAATAAAACTCATTCTTGGAGAGAGGAAAATATTTTCCTTTTGTGAAAGATAACCTCCTTATATGCTGGCCCTTCTGCTTGTGCCCTGAGAGGTTACTGGAGGCTACTGGAAGTGAAATGTCTCCAGTAACAAACGAGCTTTCAGACCCACAGTTGTGGTCACTTAGTAACTTCAGCTGGGAAACCTGGCTATTGAGGCAATACATCATCAAGGTGCAGGTGCAACTGTATGCCAAACTCAGTAAAAATGTTTTGCATATTAAAAATTTGTTTTTAAACTTATTTCAAGGCCATTCATTTTAGTTTTCTGATGGAAATATGCTGCCTAGTCAGCAAGAATTTAAAGGAACACGTTTTGCTTTGCTCTTTGCTGTCATGAAGCACATTAGAACATGAAGGACTTCTAGGGCATGTGTCTTGTCTATAAAAGGGTTATTTGATGTAGAAAAACCCACTGAGTTTGTTCCTGCTATCTTTTTATTACAGGTAATCTTTCAATCATGTGATGTGAACAAAAGCAGTTAGAGGGTTTCTTTCAGTTGAGGAAGCTGCCAACCACTCAATGAATTCTGTTTCTTTGAGCAGTTTTAAAGTTAAGGATAGATGTAACAAAGATGAATTTTATTGTCCAAGTGGGACTTCACGCACAGCACATTCCAACACAGACAGAAATTTTGTGATGTCAATCGGGAAAAATGCTGGTCTTGGTCTTATGATGTAGCCATCGGCAGTCAAGTTGTGTTATGGACTTGATTTATTTTCTTTTCCTGTTCAGTCTAATACTTTCCTTTCTATTTTAGAGATCTTTCTCTCCCCTCCAGTTTTCAAAGTATTTATGCCTCTGAAGTAAACAGGCAGCATAACCAACAAAACACAATCTAAAGGTGCAATTAGCAAGAGGAGAAGGATCCTCAGAAGTACAGGCAGCTCCAAAGCAGCCAGACCAAGCTGTGCTGACCTTTGAGCGGAGAAGGTGCTGTTGGTGCAAACACTCTGTGGGATAACTGAGCATTGACACAGACCACTGACATTCTGAGGCCTTCCACGTTATGTTGGGAAGTGGAGTCATTGCTCTGTGTGTTGTGGCTCCTTTGGCTGGCAGGATGACAACTGCAACAGACTGTCAATATCATGTGCTCGGCTTTACTTTTTCCCTTTAGGGTATTGCATGTTTAGCTCAGCTGGTAAAGCCCAGCACATCTCTACTTGATCTGTTTGTCCCCATAACTGCATGTGCTCAGTAGGCTGCTTTTGGAGTAGTGCTCTCCAGCTGTATTACTCCTTTTACTGCAAATAACTGCTGCAGCAAGGAATTAGTGTTTCATTCTGGTAGTTAAAAATAGCTTTAGACAACACAGATTTTATTTCTTTTTTCTTCTTGGCTGCTTGCCAGTACCCCGCCAATGGACATCATCAGGCTATGATGCTTTCTGATTTTTTTTATATTTAATTTTGGGTCCTACCTGAGGGGAAATGATTACTTTATACTTACCAGACAGGACAGCAGTGCTTGTTCTTCCATTGTTATACTTATCATGGGTGCAGTTTGAATTATATTAGTCATACTTTGTTTCTAATTCACAGCTGCATGGTGAGTTGAATCTTTGTCTTTCAGTCTCTTTTTGCTGGTGCCCTCACTTCTCCTGATGTCTCCCATGCAACATGATCTATTTTTGAGTATAAATGCTATTTCATGTCATCACACTGCGTCATTCTGTGTTACTTGCCTGTCCTGGAAACCTTCTCCTTACAGTACGCAGTGGGGTGGCTTTTTGTATCTGCCATTACTGTGCATTGACCAGCTGATTTTAGACTGGGTTTAGTCTTCATTGTTTTCAGTCCAAGTGTGACCCTTTAATCAGGCTTAATAGATAGTCTGCTCTTTTATTGTTAATCTGCTTGTAATCCATAACTGATGGCCACTGCTAAAGTTGGTGATGTTCCAGGAGAACATGCAGAATATGTCTTTGTTGTCTTTTAACAACTGTAGTTTTCTCTCTACTTCTTCCTGTAACAGTTGTTAGGCCTGCTGTGGATTTTGATTTGTATAACTGGTGTTCTTACTTCTCAACCATGGGATAATATATCTTAGTCTAAAATCACATCAGATTTGTCCCTCTAATGGGGACAAGGCACTTGAAGGGTCAAAGACTCTTAGTTTACTGTGTGGATTGCAAATACTCAGGAGAATGTGTTTTCATTAATATTCATGGAACACTCTCATTCTGCAAACACTGTGTGAACAGTATTTGTCAGAATCTACTTATTATACCTAAGCCTCCAATAGAAGTTTAACATCCTAGGCCAGCATTTCTTTCAAGGCTGTAACAGGTTATTCATTTCGTCAAGCAGGCTGTTTGCAACACTTTGTGTTTAACTGCATGTCAGCCATAGGAAATCACGGATAAGCTACAAGATGGGCTTCTCTATGGGAATTCACGTCGGCTTGCACACAACTTCTTGAGCTAACTCTATTACTGTACAGTTATTATCAAGTAGATATATGTGGTGCTGACAGCTCCTGACAGGAGAATGCTTTATTACATAAAGTTTGCAAAGAAAAAAAACCTTACAACATGACACTCTTTTATGCCCAGAAAGCTACATATTGGACAAGAATCCACATAATTAATATTAATTGTAATCAAGTGTGACAATCAAGAAAGAATAACATAAGTCTGCTCATAAGTCAAGACCTCAATAGAGCGTAAGAAATAGAGCCAGTCAGAGATAGATGATGGAAGAACACTGTGGTGCTTGAATAATTCATGGAAAAGCACAGTATATTGCATGTGAGGTCTGGAGCCTTTTAAAGGCCTATGAATTAGATGACAAAGTTCACTCAATTCAGGTAAGTAAGAGAGGAGAATGGGGAATTCATATGTGATGTAACATAAACTATTAATAAGAGTTAAAAGGTCATATACTTCCCATGTCAAGTGTGATTGATCAGGAACAAAAATGGCCAAAAGATCTATGTAATTTTTAGGGAAACAAAAGCAAATATGTCCTTTGTAACAGCTTTGATCATTTGAAGACTTGTTAGCTGCATATTTTTGGCATTTAAAAAAACCCAAGCTATTCCATTTTGTGAACAGTATGTACAGTGGATATTAAAACCAAGTATGGAGCATGAAGTCTGTGGGAGCAGTAGGTGATATATAATGAACAGCACTGTTACACAGTTTGGGTTGTAATAGGGGGTGAGTGTGAGAAGATAAATTCTATTTGTGTTAATAGTGTAATAATTCTATTTGTGTTTTTGACCTCATGTAATATTGCTTCAGAAAATTATGGCTGTGGTCTTTAAGCAGATAAACTGAAAACAAGGAGGTAAGGCTATGGGGAATGGTAAAGATGTCTTGTGCTGAATGAGGATTCTGCACAGTTGTCAACAAGGGTATTTCTGGGGAAAACATAGTTCTGTAGAGAGACCATTTGACCTGAAAGAAAAATATGATTGAATTTTTTTGTTTGCTAGCAGGATTTAATAATGAACCTTGAAATCTGCTCATTTTCCAAAGTCAATTAATTTGACCATCAGCCTTGTCAGTGATCTGCCAGGCCTGTCCTCCCTTCTGGGGCTGTGAAAAGGTGTATCTGACATTTACAAGGGTCTGATGGATGTTTCTGGGCAGTCCCTTTTCATTTACTCAAACAGAACAAATCAAATACTGCAATACATAAATGGGAAATGAGTGAGTTTTTGGTTATTGTTTTGTCTATGCAGTTATCAGTCTGCCAGTTTTCTCCTGGCCAGTGAAGCTGTTGATTTTGTTCTTACCAAGAAAGTAGAAAGAGGAATCTTAGGTTGGAGGGGAGCAAGGATAAGCAAGTAAACTGTGGGCTGCAGAGCACATCTGTGCAGGTCTGACTGGCAGCACTGCCTCCAGCTCTGCAGCATGAGGCTCTTGTGAGGCACAGGCCTTTGAAGGCTCATTTCTTTGAGATCATTGCAGGACAGTTACTTTCCAGCACAATCATTCAAGAGCATCTCTCTCAGTGACAAAAGCCAGAAGCATATGAACCCATACTTGGAAACAGGAAGGACATGGGGTCTGCGACACCTTGGGCTTGGGGAGTGAGGTACTGCAGCTCTGATACATTCTGTCAGATATTTGAATAGTAAACAGTTAATTTTACACTGTTTTCCCTTTCTTGTTCCTGATGTGACATATTTGTGTTAATGTATATAGTTGCACCATAGAGGTTGTCACAGGGAAGTGAGAAGTTCTGGCAGCTGAGTAAAGGGTGTTTGGGAGCTATCAGTGTTGGGAGGGGTGTGGGAAATAATTTGGAAGCTGGGTATGAGCATGTTGTTTCTGCCTTCAACACTGAAGGAGCAAACAATATAGTTTCATCTGAAAAGTATGAGGGGTTGACACTCTGTGTTACTATTGTTTTGACTTTCAACACATCCAATAAAGTTGTGTGGAATGGGTTCTCATACAATTAGTATTTTCTCAGTTGTCTCTAACTACAAGAATTAAGGGTAAAATTTTTCTGTTCTCTCATCTGGGGTTGTAGCTGAGTGGGAGCACTGCCTTGTCGGTCTGCCTGTTACAACACCTTGAAACAATACAGCAAAATGTTCCTTTCAGGAGAAGAACTTATTTCTACAGAAAGACAAAATAAACATTGCAATTACATAGTTCTTTAGCTGTGTACTGCACTAGCCTGGATACAGGGGCAAAGAGCTTCAGAAGCAGGTTTATTTTTCAGCAAGCATTTGTATTTCAGAAGAGTTTGACAAGTAGTAGAATCCCTTACTGCATCATATTCAGCATTTTGCTGTGGTCGTTTCTACTAAGGAGCTGAAAATTCAAAGTATACAGAAATAGTACATCTAGAAAACAGGGAATCTGTCCCTGTCTAGGGAGTTGGGCAGGCGTCCATAATTATGGCAAGGTGAGCACTGAAGACAATTGCAGATGTGATTGTAAGAGCAGATGGGAAAAGACACTTAGCTGAAGAAAATCTGTTGCTGTGACTGAAGTGTTTCAGGAACATGCTTTAATCCTAGCTTTAGGTGGAGTTAAGCTTTTGAATAACCAATAGGAGTTGGCTGGCAAGATGGTCTTTTACACGTGTATATGCTAATGTAAATGTCATAATGCAAATTTAAGCACTCAAGAACATTATGTGGATTTGGGAAAATCCCTAAAATTTTAATTCCATAAGCAAAATATTATTTTGGCAGCACATGACAGAAATAATCCTGCTCCCAGATGTTTCATACTGTTGCAGTTGAGACTAGTTGCATGGTCGTCTTCAAGACAGCTCTAAAATAACACAAAAGCTTCTTGGAGTATGAAGCAACTCAATTATACAATGAAGCAAAGAACCATGTCTGAACTCTTAACATTGCACAGTCTCTTGGGGAAATACAGTGGGGAACAGAGTCTTCACCAAGAGTAAAGTATGTCAGTTAGAGGACAGAGTCAAAGAAAACTCCCGAAACCAAAGAAGGGAGAGGTTGCCTTCTGCATGTTGTGTGTGGATGCCATGGAGGACTGTGTGCCTGTGTTCCAGGCTGGGTGCTGACAGCTGACTTGGGCGCTCTGTGGCTGGCATGGAGGAGACCAAGTATTGAGACTTTTGAGCATTAAGATTTCTGTATCCTTCTGACAGGATGAAAAGTGAAAAATAACCTTACTGCACTTGGTTATGTGCCTATTTTGCCAGCAAGTTCAAATGCAGTTAAATTTCTTACTCCAAGAACTGGGTCTTAGTGGAAATTACCAGGTGCTGAACAAAATACACAGAAATACTTGGAAATGTGGTGATGTATTGGTGCAAGGGGTGCACATTCTCCATTTCTATTTCTTTAGAAACGGTGAGGAATCTTCAAGTAGAGAAATGGTTTTTCAAAGTAATTAAATTTAAATGTTTGATTTTATTATTCTATGTTTCAGTGTCATAAGCTGAACCCCACAAGGAGTGTGTGTTGCTGTGCGGGTGACCGAGCACTGGCACAGATTGCCCAGAGAGGGTGTGGAGTCTCCCTCCCTGGAGATATTCCAGAACTGTCTGGATGCAATCCTGTGCCATGTGCTCTGGGATGACCCTGCTGGAACCAGGAGATTGCACCAGATGACCCACTGTGGTCCCTTCCAGTCTCACCCCTTCTGTGTTCATCAATGTCCAAGATGATTCTTTACTGTTGCTTTTGTCCCTAGGAGCTCAGGTGTGTAGGTTGTATTAAGTAAAGCTGTCCGAAGAGAGCTTTATCCTTCTTCCATCTAGAACATGCAGGGAATGCCTTTCAGGCTCGTTCTGCTGCCTTTTCTCAAGTTGTAATGAAGGCTGTGACTGTCCCTTCAGTGCAGTTCTTAGGTGGCTTTGCAGACCCACTGCTGCCACTGGAGAGCTCTGCTGCCTTTGGGTGGGTGCAGCAGTCAGACAGACAGACGGACAGATGAGGCCTTGGCAGGCCATAAGCCCATCCTAGTGCACAGAGCAGAGCCTGCAGGAGCCTGTCGCTGCCAGGTGACACCTGCCCACAGCCTGCTTAGGCGGAGATCTACAAAGTGCTGAATTGTACTTATTTTCCCAAGAACGAATTGGGAATTAATTCCTGAGCACTTTGCAAAACAAACAGAAAAATGAGGTGTCAGCTCAACAGTATATTTTACAAACTCTAACAGAAACGTATCAGAGCACCCCTGAAACTGGTCCCAGTTTGGTCACTGACCCGTGGTGTGGGACTGCCACGGCAAAGAGACAACTCTGCATCTTCCATGGCCTGGCCCAGCCCAGTCCCCGCTGTGAGGAGCGGTGCTGGGTCCTCCCTGTGCGTCGTGGCCTTGCAAAGTACTTCTGTATGATTATTTTCATTTATGTAACTGTTGGGTGTGTGTTCTTGACATGCAGTACTCGGTCACCTGGCTTTTCATACTCGATCACGGCTCTCCTGGGGTTTCAGTATGGTCCTGTTTAAAAGCCTCATGACAACAGTTGTCCCAGGAAAATGGCAAAGTGTGACAAAGAGAGAGATCTGCGCACAAGTGGGGGTGACACTAGCTATCACCTGGATGTCAACATCAGTGACAGCCTTCAAATGAGTTGTCTGGCTTACAGCTCTCTTTAGCTACTTGCTTTCCTGTAAACACACTGTTGTTTTTTCCCTGTTGCAGGGTAAATCGGATCTGAAATCATCTGTGCAAGTGCAAGAGGGGATTTTCTCTATGGCAAGAGTCTTGTTAAAGTTGGAAGTTCTCCCTGTGGACCAACACATACCCCTTCTGTGAGCAGATTTCTCCTAGAATGCTGAGGATTTATTTATGGTGAGTACAGTAGTTATAAGCAAGATATGAAATAGAAGGATATGAAAATAAAGCCACAGGCTGAAAATCAAGAGATGTAAGGTTTCTATAAATATTGTTTTATCTAGTGTATATTTTCTGATTTTGCTTTTCAGCAATGTATAATTATAAGTATTGCAAATTTTAAAATTTATTCTGTTACCCACTGGGTGGGGGAGGAGTACAACTTGTTCTCAGTGTGATTTAATGGTACAAAGCCCAGCAAATGCACTGTCACATGCAGCACGTTTTTCTCCTCATTCTTTCTGCCCTGGAGTTACCCTTATTTGTTTAATGTGTTGTCATGCCATAGTGCCTTGTACAATAGCTTTGCCTGGCTGCCTACTTGAATGGGGAAGGAGGAGGATGGATTCCCCCTCCTGCATCTCAGTGCAGCAGTGGAGGGTCCTTGTTAGGTATGTTTGGGTTTGGGAGGGAGTGGAGCAGAGTTTACAGTGTGCTACAGCTTTGTGGGATTAGCAGAGGCTTGAGGGGCCCAATTTAATTGAGTGTTCTGGCTGTACTGCCTCCAATGTCCTTTGCAATTATGAATAGAGAGAATATCTGGTATCGAAGACTGAAGCGAGTTTCTTATTTCAAATTTTATAATATTGACTGGTAATAAAATAAAAATACAAGTAGAGGGAGAGGACCCTTACAAATGGATGTTTGGTCATATAATAGTTACCAGAAGGGAGGGCTGAATATAAGAGGCTTAGAGTGAGGCTGGACCTATTCCAAACACTTTTTACACTCTTATGAAAAATTTAAGGAAATAGCATGTTGAGCACTTTCAACTTTAATTATGAAAAAATAAATTATAAAATCAGACTGTCTGTCTGAAATCTCTTGGACTCTAACAATAACATACCTTTCTGCATGTCTAATGCAGTGTGCAGTTACATGGGTTTTATTTTAGACAGAAGCTAGAAAAGTCTAGATTTCTCTTTTGAAAACAGTTAGATAAGAAGCCTGGTTTGAGTTTAATGACATCCTATAAGGCACTTTCCCCCATGTCCTAATGCTAAATGAAGGAAAAGAGGAAACATTTTATTTTCCTTCATCACCATGTGATACCAGGGTACTCGTTAAGCAGTCCCTTTACCTCCTTCCTCACTAACACGCCCAAGCTTTTACTCTGTCGGTAACTCCCCTTTAATTATGCAAAGACACAAGTACCCAGAATGGGAAACTAACTCAAGCTGTAAGCCTCGCTTCTGATCTCTGACAATGCTTCACACTCCTGTTGAGCCTTCCATAAGAGGATCTCCACATGCTCACAACCATTAACAAATTTAACCTGCTACCTGCTTTGGTAGGTGAGCACTGTGTTTGTATGCTGCTCCTTCAGATGGGGAAACCAGGAGACAATTTCTGCTTTACTGCCCGAAAAAGCACTTTGCAGAGCATGCGGAAGGATGTGCTGCCTGGAGGAGATGAGAGCATAAAACCAGCCACAACAGAACAAATGGATGGGGGAGAACAAAAGAGATCGGGGAGAATGAAAAGGGGAGAATGGTTGCAAGACCATGTGGTCACTTTGGGAGTGATATGCAAATCTTTGTGCTATGGCTGTGGCTTTCATTTTGTAAGGTTTGAGATTTCTCTGTCACATTTGTAGAGTTGAAAACCATGGACAGGTCTGACAAACATCATGGACACAGGTCAAGAGATGTTAAGCAGCACATAATTCAAGCTGGTAGGAAGAAGGCAGTTTACAAGTGCTTCATCTACCACAGACAACAAAATAAGGCAAAAAAAGGCTGGCACGAGTGAGACTTGGCTGACTTGGGTGCAGCTGTGGAAAAGCCAGAGGTCTTTGCCAGCACAGTGCTAGCTGCCCCCAGGGAGCACCAACAGGTCACTGGGGACCAGAGCCAACCAGATCTAATACCTCTGCCTCAAACTGCCTTTTATGCATTTCCTGGCTAATCAGCTTTGGGTGACAGACACATCCAAGACAATCTTGAGGAAAAGGAAATGTTCTTTCTGTGAGATGTTAGGAAGATGCCTTCCCACTGTGGTTTCTGTCCTTGCCTGTTGTAATGCACAGCATCTTATTAGAAGATAGGAAGCCCTCAACACTGAAGAGAGGGCTGTGGCATCAACATGTATTATTCAGGGTTCTAGAAATTGCTATTACTGTGTTTCAGTTTATGTCCAGAAATATATTGCTGTTGAAAATGAAACAGATTGGTAGGCCTTCATCTGTAGGATGAGCTTTGTAAAAAGTTGCATGCAGAGAAGAGCAAAATAGAGCTTGACTACTGCGTGCTAGAAACTATTGGCTATATTTTGATTAATATTTGTCACTAGCACCACTTAATGTCAAATGCTTATTCAGCTTATGATTTAAAGTCATACAATGTACTGCATAATTGTAAGTAGGAGACATTTGTGCATCTGGTATTTAAATGGAGTATGTGTACTTTGCATTCCAGAGCATCCCTAAGCACTGCTGTTAGAATTGTCATTTTAAAAATATGTTTTGTCCTGCTTTTAGAGCACATTTAATCTTTTCCCCATTAATCTGCTTTCCCTAAACCTTTCTCTAATTCTTCTGAAGGATCCCCCACCTGCTGTGCAGGCTACACAACACAGTGAATCTAATCATGTCTGGAATTATCATTTTTATCAGTTTAATCCATATTTTTCTGTTATTTGCTTTCCAAAGCCTTAAACATTTTATGCACTGTGGTAAGTAATGGAGCAATTGTGGTGGTTAGTGTCTTTTCAAAAAAGCAGTGACAATACAGTTAAAATAATCAATTTAGATTATTTTCTGGAATGCAGCATTAGTGTTCCATGGAAGTTAAGCTTAATCCTTAGAATTATGGAATATATTTTAAACTTCAAATTGTAGATGAGTCAAGAAATGTCCCTGTGTTTGTTCAAGCAGTCAAGAAATGTCCCTGTGTTTGTTCTCCTTTGTCCTGATCAACACTTGCGTGTTCTTGGTTGCACACTCAGCATTCTGCTACCTCCCTGAACTTGTTCACACACCTTTTCTTTACGAAGTCTTATATTCATATTTTCTTGAATGCTTCTATGAAATTAATTACAGCTAAGACAGCAACTACTTTCTTTATGCTGTGGTTTCCTGTCATGAAGTGCAGTTTCCAGCATTCAAAGAGAGCAGTAGCTTAACTCAAGCAGGTGCTTTTGTGGAGCTCATCTAAATTTCCAATGGCCAAATGAAGAGAATTTTGTTTGGTGTCTCATTCTCTTCCTCCTGTCACCTGTGTTGCTTAGGGTGTTAGGCAGATGCTGGTACTGGCAAGGTCCTCATCAAACAGAATCTCCTAGCAATACCCTGCACTAATTTGGAAGAGAATGTTTTGCCATAGATGCTTAGGAGCAAACTAGATGACTTCATGTAGATGAGTAGCTGTGGAGGTGCTGTCTTGGTTTTCAGGTTTTACCCTTTCCTTCATTTATGTCAGAGCTGCTTTTTCTCTTCTGCTTCTGCCCTTCACTTCTTGTTTTGCTGTGAGGCTCTGGGATGCTTGGCAACAGCTTAGCTGCTTGTCTACGTAAAGGTCTGGTAGTGCTACATTGGTAAGGCTGTTCTGTAAAAATGTAATTTAGCAGAATTTTTGCATAAACTTCCAGACTGTAAAACATTTGCAGAGAGCTATGGTTTGTACTGTTTTCATTCAAAGCAGGACATTAGAGCTCCAGCCACATTTCATTATCCATCTGAATAACATTTTTCAATTTAAAGCTGTCTAACCACGAGCACTAAATTAATACTAGATTCTCTCTCTGCCTAGTGGGAACACTAAATAGATAAATAAAAATCATTGCAGGATAATTGTAGGTGCTGTGGGCTGAAAGCCAAACCAGGCCAATTCAGCCTTTGAGCCCTGTCTGTCTGCTTTTCTTTTTCCTTGCCCATCATAATAGGGTATTCAATTATAATCTTTTTTCTGCGTGCACAGTGGAGGTTTGCATACAGTGGCCCAGAGGCATTATTAATCTCAGTGCATTTGGAGAGTGAGTGAAAAGACTAAAGGTTTGGGGGGGAATCTCTCCCCCCTGTAGCTGTATTCATCACTTAGGGTCTTTGTCAAAAATGTACTTTTCTTTCTCCCTCCCCCCATTCCTTGGAGCATAAGCTGGAATTGACTCCAGAAGTTAAAGGACAATGGAAGCATTAGCACAGGGATTATGGATCTTCTCGTGCAAGATGGGGGCTGGGGGGAGAAGGTAGAGGCGTACTACTGGCAGGATAGAAATTTAAAATTTGTGGCTAGACCAGTGCGTACCACTGCATAAGGAAAAGCCATAGTGCAATCTCTATTCACATGAAGCTTTTCAGGTACCCAAAAAGAGTATACAAAAGCTGTTTCTGAAGCTGGGAAATAAATACTTGGGTTGCAAGTTCAAGTGTCTAAAGAAAATTTTAAAGAAAAATATTGTGTATTATTGTGTTTTCCAGTGAAAGTACAGTCTTCTGGTAGCTTGTGACTTTCTGTAATGGATTAAATCCAAGTCCTTTGAATAGGTTCTATAAATGATTTCTGACTGGTTTAGGTTTGTTTATTTCTGTTTGTTTTTTTTTGTTTTTTTTTTAAATGAGTGCTTCCCCATAATATTCCCATGGGGACTTTAAGGTTTGGAGAAACTGAATATTATGGCTGTGATTGCAAGGGTTTCGGTGGCATTTAGCTGGGTGTGTAACTGTGAACTTGATCAGGTGTTCAGCACTGTCAATCAATTCAATGTGATTTTTGAGGCAATTTTCTGCAACGTGAGGGGCTTGCATCAGCCATGGACCACGATGGGGCAATGAGCCAAGTCACCAAGTCATAATCTCTATTTGATGTAGGTTAACTGTGAATTTTAGCAGCCCAAATTATCAAATCAATAAGTGTTCCTCCTTCCTAGTGAAGACACTAAATTTTGGTGCTTTAATTTTGATAGTCAAGCTGATTTGTGCACTGCAAATTAAAGGAGCATTATTGCTTCCTCTGCTTCAATGAAATTGGTTCACCCCATCTGTAGTTACACAGAATTACTTACAGAGCTTTTCCCAGACTTCCCATGTGGGTCTAGCAGAGACTCTTTGATTACTGTACTCTTCAAGGCAGAGTAAATTGTTTATTTGATTTCTGTGGTATTAGATCTTTTCTAAAGGTTTAGATGCCAAAATATTGTTTGAAATGCCTGGGCATATCTAAGTAGGAATTCTAGAGGAAAATCTATTATGGTGCCCAACTATATTCTCAGTGATGCCTGCCTTATATTTTACTGGCCTAATGAAACAAGATGAGAAATTACTTTAATGAGAAATTAAAAAATAGCCCTTCCTTCCCTTGCTCACCTTCCCCTTTTGCTAGAACTGCTACAATGACTACTCAAAAGAAAAAAAAAGACCAAAACAAGTTATCTATTAGTGTTTTTAAAAACAAACAAAAAAATTTCCCCAAATAAACCAAGCCTCCAAACTTGTAGAAATCCTCAGTGGAAGACTTCACGCCTGCCTACTGGTAAACTGGTATTTTTCAGAATCTGATTTAACCTGGATAATGCTTTAACAGTGTCTTCCAGCATAAAAGCTTTAACATTTCACATCAGGACCTTGATTTACTTACCATCTGCTCAGAGGTCTGTCATCAACAGAGATGATTTCTAGCTCCCTTCAGATAACTGGCGTTTGGCAGAGTTCTGCTAAACAGTCTATAACCTTGAAGACAAGGAGTATATGATAACCCGTGCATATCAGTTAACTTTTAAGTGGCTTAAGAGTCTTTTTCTAAATAAATCTGCCAAATACTTCAGTTTGGTCCTGATTCTCCCTGAATTTTCCTTTTTTATCATTTAAATCAGAAAAAGCCAATGAGACCTTGGAGGCAGTGAAGAAATTCTCTTTTCTGTTTTATGTTTATTCTGTTTTATTTATATCTATATTCTGTTTTATCTGTTAATTTACCATTAACATCCTTAAACTTGCTTTTCTTTTTGTCGTATTTTTTTAATGACTCTCCCAGTGCTGTTTCTATCAGAAGAGTTGATCTGGAGATTTATGTATTTGTGGCAAAATTAAAAAAAAAAAGCTGTTTTTTAAATGTGTTATACCAGTAAAGTCAAGAAAATTATTAGGACCAGTTTGTCAAAAGTCAGGCAGTCAAAAAAACAAGTGACTTCAATTTTGGCTTTAATAGCAAGTTTGATGTTTCAGGAGGTCAATAATACATTTCTTAGGCTGTTGACTTCATGATAGTATTAGTCATTAAATTTAAAGAGCAAACCAAAATTTCTGTAGAGGCATTAGCATGCTTAAGAGCCTGTTTAGATTTAAGTTTAGATGTTAAGACAAGCTTACCAGTATTTGATTCAGACTTAAACATGTAGCCCAGAGTTGCTTTTAGATCAAGGCCAAAAAAATTTAGTTTTTCTTTTAATTTAGCAGATAATTACAGAAGTTTGAAACTACATCATCCAAAATTACAGCAGCTCCTGTAGCTGTGGGGATTCTGCTAACAAATAATGTCATTTCTCGGGGTGCATGGATGACTGGCCAGCTACCAGGTGATGTCTCTCTCAATGTATTGGATCGATTACAGGACAGATGGGTGGTTTCTCTCTGTATGTTGTATTTTTGTTTTTACTCTCGGTTCAAAATCTGCTTTTTTCCTACTCCTTTTTTTTTTTTTGGACTGATTGGGTGGGGAGGATTTTTGGGATAAGCTGGCCAGTTCTCTTCAGACAGCTGGAAAGACTGAGTACTGCAGTTGGGCCAAAATCAACTAGGAAGGGTTTGTGCTGTGACCAGGACACTCAATTCTACGTAGTCAAAATTCTCCTCTGCTCTTCTGTTCTGGGAACAATTCTGACTTGCTCCCAGTTTCTATCTGTGGCAATAACAAGCAGCGTGCTGCTGGGCAGAGTTGAATTCAGATGAATTTGATCTCTGCTCTCCTTCCTGATCTTTTAAACAGGCTTCAACCTGCAGTGCCCAAACCCCTTGGCCACTTGAGGAACACTTGCTGGAACCTTTGTCTTCGTGGACCAATTCTTCTCAGCAAAAGCTCCTCATAATGTTTTTAGCCTCATCTCATTAAAGAACTGTCAAAAATAGGTCAACTTCACTTCCTTCTGTCAAAAGAAGCACCGAGCAGTTAGAGATGGCTCTGTGAGCCATATTTTGGGACAGGGAGGTACATCCCAGTAGGCACCCTGCATCCAGAGCAAGGGGCTGTGTGTTTGCTCCATGGTTGTGGGTTTGCATTCAATGTAACTTTTGGTTTTTTGGGGAGGAGGACTTGAAAGGCCAGTTGGGAATTCAGCCACAAACTATCCTTCAGTCTTTACTTCTAAAGCATCTCTGTTGCAAAAGGAGACTTTTAATGCTTAATTTGTCAAAACATTCTGCAGTGATCTCTTGGATGGTTTGGGTATCAATTTTAATGGCATTATGCCTGATGTGCTTTGTTTTCTCTATCTAAGATGAAAAACTGAATAGCAGAGCTCTGAATGGTGTCCAGGTGCAGCAACACCTTTCTGTATTGCCTTTCGAATTCCTGACTGTGCACTAGGACTGCAATTAATTTATAATAAGGTTTGGCACAAAACACCATAATTCGGCTCTGAAAGAGCCAAAATTAGCTTAGCCACGATTAGCCTATGAATGTTTCTGTACTGCTTGTGATTGACAGGAGTCCTGTGGACTTCATACTACAAATGGATGTGATTTATCCCTCAATGAAAGTTGCTTTGTTTACTGCTAGGCACGTTAAAATAAGAAAAACCACTCTGCAAATGCGTTGTTCTTGAAACCCTGACGCTTGTTGCTTAGTGCCCAGGCAGTATTCACAGCATCTGTTTGCATTGTGAACCTCTGTCAGCTCTGCCTGTGCACATGTTCCTTTCTGTTCGTGGCTGTCTGTGGGAACAGGCTGGGAACATCTTCTGGGTGTACAAGGAGGGCCATTTGCTATGCATGAGATGAGTTTCTGTGCCCCAGAGTGCCTTGGGACACAGTTTAAAACCAGTGTGTTTTTTCACTTGAAGGTATTTAATCTAAACGTGTATCAAAAAGCTAGAAAGATTATATATTTCCACAGGAACTGTAGTTTTCTGGTTTGGCTCTATTGTAACATGCATCAAGAATTTATCGTGACCAAGTCTGGCATGTTCCTGGTGGGATTTTCAGGAGATTTAGCATCTCTGTGGCACTGACCTACAATGGAGGAACTGGAAGGCTTAATTCTGAAAATCTACATAAGCTTGGAGAAAGCTGACAAAAAAAAAAAAAAACCATGATCAAACCTACTTCTCCTTGAGATCAGTAGTTCATTGGTACTAGAATGTTGATTTTTATAATCAAATAATTTTCAGCTAAATTTCTGTCCTTGTTTCCTTCCACTATTTAAATTTCTTCTTCTGCAGCCCCTTTCCATGCTCTATTTTTTCTTTATTGTGCTCTATGAAACTCACCACTGTGTCAATCTTCAGGCAATCTCTCTGTCTCACTTTGACCTTCTGCAAGGTATGGCTTCTGTTTCCAAGCATCACCTGCACTACTACCTGAAATTGCTCTGACAGTCTTTGGAGCAAGTAATGTGTTACACTAAAAGATCTGTATATGTAAACCTCTCCAAGTGGTGTCTTTTAAACAGATAAATCCCTCTTATGGCAAACAACTAAGGCTTCTAGATGTAAGGTGGGATTGGTTACCACATTATCAGCTCTTCTGAACTGCTGAAGCAGCACCAACAAAGAGATTTTCAGCTACAAATGCCTGAAAGAAAGAAAGAGAATTTTAAGTGGACAGAAATTCCTTTCTGCTTACTGATCCTCGTCTGGCCTGTGATTCTTTAAGTCATTCATGGATGGCATGAATTGGAGTAACCTAAAGGAGCCAGGATAAATTAGGGCAACCTGTCTCGGAAGTAAGGAGCCGAAACCAGGGATGTGACACCACTCCATTTTCCCATTTCCATGTTGAGCAGTGCTCTGGCACAGAGGGAGGGAGTCTTCCCTCTTCTATTTTTTTATTATAATAATTTTAGGTGCCAGAGATTACAATGGCATAATTATTTTTTTAGTGTGTAATATTCTTTTGATACACTTTTTGTATTTAATTCTCTAAATAGCCAGTCTCTTCCTTAAATGTCCTGGTTATGTTTCCCTGATTTACTGTCTCATTTATGACGGTAATGATCTCTGGAGCTGCCAGAAGTATTAGATGATTCTGTTAAACATTTGGAAACTGTCCCAGTTTCTGCTTCACCTTCAGAGGGGGTGATCTTCTGTTTAAAGTTCTCCATTGATCTTCTGTCTTTCAAAACTTCTCCAAAATGCATGAGAGCAGACTGCAAACGTAAATTGGGCTTAAAGAAAATGTATTCTGGTATCCCCACTAAAAGCAGGTAAGTAGAAGGTAATGCAGTCTGGTCATGAACTACCAGCTAAATGAAAGGGCCTGGATCTTCTGTCATCCCCTCTGTTACTCTGGATCCAAAATCTCACGGCTCCACTCACAGCACCGTTTCTGTCTGGAGATTTACTCTTGGAGCAAGCAGATAGACTAAACTTGTGTTAATTCAATCTGATTGGATTCTCTATGAAACAGACTTTTTTTTTTCTAAGTAATTATTACAGATCCTAATCTTTTGCATTGTTTTCAACTTCTGGGAAGCCATTTGTACATAACAAATATTTAAGGGTTTTTAATACTTACATAAGCTTTGGGAAAACCATCCTCATTCAGAAAGCAGATGAAATTCTGCAAGATACTTTTTGGGCTCAAAATGGGCCCATCTTCCTATGAATATTTTGAATGTTTTGATGTTTTCTTGTGTTATTTAATATATTTTCAGTGTGATCAAAATCTATCCAGAAAATATAGCACTATTCTACCAAAAATATAATCTATAACATGGCAATTTTGCTTTTGCCCCATCCTCCTCTCCAGAGAAAGATTAGGTAAGGGAATCTCTCCACTGCTTCTGGCTAAGGAACTTCAGTGCTAATCTCTGGGTGCCTTAGGGATGATAGGAGAAAAGATTTCAAATAATGTTGATTCTTGATCAAACTTGATTTTAATGAAAATGTCTTTTAAAAAAGAGTATGTAATTGACCTGTCTTTGTTCAGCCTAATGTGATTGAGAGGAGAATTAAATAACTGACAGACACATCACTTTTTTAAGCATACAGAAACAGCTACTGTCAAATATGCAAACACAGAAGAGAAGGAAAAGCCTCACACTGCTCTGTAGTTTCAGCTGAGATGAATTACATCAATAGATCTCCTGCAATTCTAAATCTGTTTCAAAGAGTGTTTTCAGTATAATAAAAATATACTTTCTTACTACAATTCTGAATGTCAGGAGTGGCTGGGAACAAGTCTGACTAGAATAACAAATTGTCACTAGTCAACTTTCTAGTGGGTGTCAGTGGGCACCAAGCCTATTATGCTGCAGGAAATTTTCACTGTAAATGTGTTAAGAAGCCCTTTGAGTCCTCCTGGCTTGCTCAGTGTTCCTTGCTATGCACACCACTGTGCTGTGCTTTACTAACAGGACCTCATTGTACAGAAATGAAGATGTAAACAAGAAAAAATACAGGCAAGGGATCATGAAAACAAATTTTGAGGTAGATACCTTCCTGGAGTCGTCTTCCTGTTGATTTATCAAATACTGGAAATCATTTAAAGCATGTTATAATTAATTAGAAGGCATGTAGGCAGGGGAATTCTGTTTATAAAACAAGGAACCAGACCCAGAAGAAATAAGGTTTAGAGCACCTTCTGGGAAATGGTCTGGCTTTCTGGGGACTGGAAGCTGCAACTAGGAACCAGTGGGGAAAAAGCCTGTGGTAGCCTTGGAAAGGTAAACTGGCAATCAGAGGTTCAGGTTTGATGAATATTCTCAATGCAGCCAATATAGAGGGGTGTGTATATATGGATTTGTATGTGTATTTCTTAATTAACCTTGCAGTTCTGGAGAAATGATGCCTTGCTGGGTTTAACAAAATGAATACTAATAATGCCAAATAGTTTGAGAGCCAGAAGTGGCTAAGAACTTGTCTAGGGCTGTGAGTGTTAGCTCTAGATTCTTTAGATGGAAACAGTTTGAGCTTCAGTTGAGCAATACTTAATTTATAGGAGTAAATGAAGCATTAGTTGAATTATCAGAGTAAATGTGAGTAACAGTTTGATCTGTAAGAGGAGCAATGAGTCTCCTGCTATATAAAGTGCAATTGGCTATTTATCTTTATCTCTAGACAACAGAGAGTTAGAAAGTAATCCAAATTCTGCAGTTGGAACTGAATATAGAAAACAATCAGAATCATGGCTAATAAAACACAGAAATCGGTACTTCCAGTGAAATAGCCCACCATAAAATCAATTTTAACACCATGAGCTGCCAGAAAGTGTGTGGTTCTTTCAGCTTCAATTTTAAAAAGATAAACCCCATTCATCCTAGGAGGTGTAGAACAGTAGGTCTTAAGAGCTTGAAGTGGCCATATTTTGCTTCAAGCAGCTTTCAAGCACTGCTGGGAAAAGAGAGGATGTAATATGTCCCATAAAATACAGGATTTCTGTAAGGATTCAACTAGTTAATTCCAATTAAACTTGCCAGCTAAAAGGCAGTGACCATAATTTGTGCCCTAAGTAAACAGAACCATTTTATAATCAATTCATTGACTTTGTTGCCACTGATGGAAAGGCTTTACAATCAGCACAATATGTTCAAATCATCCCTTTCTCACAAAAAACAGAGCAGGAGGCTGCGCCTGCTGGAGCCTGTGCAGAGCCCTGTTGTGCAAGGCAGTCAATAAAGAATTACAGTAATTTAATCCTGAAGAAAGACAAAAGTGTAAATGGCCTTTCCGAGGGCTTCCTGAGATGTAAGTGACAACTACTTGGCAATAGCCTTTGCAAATGGTGCAGAGATGATGTAGTGGAGATGAAATGCTTCTCTGTGGTCTAACATGATTCTCAAATGTTTCCATCTCCCAAAGAAAGCATTTGATTGCAAATCTCAAAAATATGTGGTGGAGGGATAATCTACTTCGAGCTTCACGGCCAAGAAGCAGCATGATTGCCTTGTTCAAGGAAAGTTTGACACGGAATTGAACATCCACCGAAAATGCTACTGCTGCTGTTATTCAGTCTGCATCTGCAGGAGTGATGTGAATTCTGGACAGGAATACTAGAAATAAGCTTAATGCTGTCCCTTCTAAGAAGGGTTTTGCTTTTGCCTGCAAAGAGCTTGCCTTTTTCATGGAATAAGCATGTCCCTAGAATGTAAGACTTGCATTGGAGTCTGACAAAGTGGTTACCTTTCCCATTATCAAATATAGCAAAAGAATCTTCTTTTTGATCCAGATCTTCCCGTGTTACTTTATGTACCCCCAGGGCTTGCTATCTGAGCACCAATGGAGCCTTGCAAGGGAGAACTTGAAATCTGTGAACATGCCAAAGCTGCTTGCATGCTTCTGTGGGTATCAGAGAACAGATCAAAATGCAGTTGTGCGTACTCTTGAATTTCAGATCAACTTCTTAAGGTGCTGCTTCCACCAAGCAGCAAATTCAAGTATTCAAATGAATTGTGAGATCTTTCCAAGGAGACAAGGATGGGCCTGTTTCAAAGGGCACAGCTGTGGACTGCCTGTAACACAAGCAGTGGATGTTAAAGTCCAGTATTTCATTTTGTATGAGATGCATGTGTTCCTGGGGTCTGCTTTTTCCTCAGCTTTGCCTTATACCCAAAAAACTTAAAGTAGATACACAAAACTACAAGTTAAATTTTGTAATTTTTAATTGTGTGCTCCCTAAGTTTTCATGAGTCAGGGAAACAACACCTTTCTGCATCTTCCTTCTTGATTTCTTTTGAGAGGAAGTAAGAGGGGAGTGGCATCTCTGCCTTGGAATCAGAATACAGCGCTCCTTTTCAAAGCCTTCTGCTCAGAGAAACAATGAAAGTTGCAGGGATCAAAAGGGTGGGAAAAGGGTGCAGCTGAGATTGTGCCTGATCTGTGACACAAACTCTCTTGTGAAAATGAGGCAACTTGGAACTTCAAGGCTGAACCAGAAACAGGAGACAGAATAAAGCTGAGATGGAAAAAATACTTCAGGAGAATGAAACACATTAAAGATAGCTGGGGAAGGAGCAGGGCCAGTGACAAATGCTGAGTGACAAAAGAAATTACAAAAAATAAAGGCTGAGCCACTAAGACCGAAAAGGATATAGAATGAAGTTCATTTTCTTGAAAATAACTGGAGTAATTAAACTGTAGTGAAATTTGGAAGAAGCGTAAATTCTTAACGTAAAGATTATCTAGAAAATAAATTTTTTAATCCAGAAATTCATTGCAATTTTGCTGGCACTTGTTCTTACTGCACTCTTGTGGTGCCTGTTTGCTTGCAGAGTTGTATATGTGCAGAGGGATGTGTTTATAAAACTGCGATCTTAATTGAAGCAGGCATTGAAAAAAGCACTGGTAATGTAGAGACAATTGGTAAAAATAATTTTAAAAACAAGGCAAAAATGATAGTTTCTTTAAAGTTTGAGGACTACATGGCATGTAAGGCCACAGTTACACTCATGGAATTAAAACCTACGTATTTTTTTGTATGAGGTAGGAATCTCATGAAAAAAATAGTATGTTGTTGTGTAATCAAAGGCTGTAATGTTTTCTCGTGAGAGAGCAAGTGTAAACGGATGGCTTTTTATCTGATGTTGCTTTAATTTTTTTTCCCAAACTGATATTCTTAGTTTGACTTGCTTGGTTTTTTTCTGTTGTTGTTGTTTTTGTTTGTTTGGTTGGTTCTCTTGGGGGATTTTTCCAATTATTTTTTTAGTGTTACTGTCCTATTTTTGTTATGAAAATTGGGTATGGCATTTTAGTACAGCTGAAAATTCCTCTTTGACCTCAAGGTTTGCTAAAATGGAATTTGGAGACTCCTTTAAAAATTCATTCTGAAGGAGCTGCTGTAAATAAGTGCTTCTTGGTAGCATTAACAAACCCAGTACTGAACTATTAAGGACTCTGAATAGAAAGCTGATTATAACTACCACTGAAATGTATTATTTTTCTGAAAACCAGTTCATCTGCCTTAGTTTGCTCAGAGTAGATTAAGTAACACCCAGCAGTGTGAATTCAATTACATGGATATGTGTAGAGTCATGTCATTGTGGTGTAACAAGCAAGTAAATCTGAAAAAACTCCACCCTTATCTAAGTTTATGTTGATATAAAATGTGCATCAAGATCACATCTAAATATTTAAGATACACTTAAGGAGTTTGTTTAAGAAAATCTGAAGAGAGCTTGAAAATCAGAAGCATGATAAAACATATTAATAAAATTATTTCTACGATTCAAGATTTTCTGGGACTGCTTTCTGTAGGCCTGAATTTGGAAGTCATTATTCATTGTTATAGTGGCTGAGAACAGTTTCTTAGAAGTTTAATCAGTAAAAAGTTCTTTCAGGGATTTTCTTGTCTATATTGTATGAAAATCACATGGAACTTAATTTTGCAACCAGGAATAGAAGATGAGACTATGGTAACATGGGAGTAGGACAAATAAAATTCTTGCAACACATGCTCCTTAAAACCCAAAAATGAATATATTTGGGCTTGATCTAAAGTCTGCTCTTATGTGAAGAGTCTGGTAAGTTTTACAGTCTGTGAAAGTTATGATTTGGAAATGTTTTTGCACAAGGAAAAAGAGACATTCGTGTCTTAGGGTAAGAATGTGAGCAGTTTTGTTTTTTTCTGGTGCTCTTTGAAGAATGCCTTAGACGAGTTGTGATGTTTGCACTCCAGTTTTGGAAATACAGAAAGCCTTAGTTCTTGCCACGTGTCTTTTAACTGGATGCACTCAAATAATTCTCTTTGGGATCACAGTATTACCTCTTTTTAGAGTCAAAAGCATCCAAGTTTGCATCCAAGTTTTTCCACTAAAGAACAGGATGAGCTGTACAAATTATGCAATGTGTAGAAGTTTATCTGTTCAGCTTATTTGTCTCTGGTTTTAGAAAGAGAGAGGAATTTAGCTTGCAGTTAAGGATAAATTAGAGGAGAACTGACATGACCTCTGTTACTATATATTGCATTCGTTTCCTTAAAACACTCTTGGAGTTTGAACGTGGTACATGAAAATCCCTTTTTTTGCTTTGAAGGAATTCTCCAGTTCTGTAAGGCCATAGTGTCTCTGTGTTCATTTATTTAGAAGTAGCTGAGAGTGCTTCCTTCCTTGAAGGCTTGGTCCCAGTCTCTCTGGAACTGGACTGAGTGCTTGCAATGTAGGCTAACACCTACAAGTTCTGCTTTCCTTACACTTTCAATTGTAGTAAAAGAATTGTGAGTGAATGTAGCAAGAGGTCTGGGCACTATTTCTTCTGCATTCAGTCAGGATTTAAACACAAATACAAGCCTTTGCAAATCTTAATGAACAGAATTATGAACAAAGCTCCATTTTATGTTTGTGGAATAATCAGTCAGACATATTTATACCATCTTGCTGGTGTTATTGTTCTGGTTTGTAACACAGCTATTCCTGGAATAGCATCACAGAAAAGTGGCCATGATGAAAGGTAAAACTCTTGGGGAAAGTTTAATAAAGGTGACTTCCTGGGGAAAATATCTGCTCAAGAAGGCTGAGGACTGTGGGTGAAGGGGACAGTGAAATGCCAGGGGTGTGTGTGCAGAGAAGTAAAATGTTGCAAGCACAGGTGGTGGCTGACAGTTTTGTAATTCCCCGTGGTTGTATGGGAAGAGCAGGCGAGTTCATTTGCCTTGCTCACAGACCAACCCCTTCTGACAATTTTCGAGTCAGTGGAAGTTTGAAATTAGTAAAATGGGAGCTGAGACAAGGCCTTTGTATTTCTCAGTCTTTCCACCTCAAGCTTTAGGTCGAAACAATTGTGAAGCGCTGCCAAGGCTGATGTGTTTCATATGAATTGTCTCTGTGCCCTGGGAGAAACACCCACAGGTCAGTGGTTCCTTCCAGCACTTTACCTTTGCCTCAGCAGCTGCTTTTACAGACATGATAAACTGCACTTCTGTGCATGATTTTCAGGTAGACTGATACATCTGGTTTCTAAGAAGTTAAGCCTTTTAATTCTGTATTAGTTCAGAGAAAGGGAAAAGATATGCAGTCTCGCTGTCTCCTGTTTCTCTTGTACCTTTCCCAATTTTGTTTTGTGTTAGTCTGGTTTCCCCCCCAAGACTTACAGTACTTGTAAAAATGTGTAGCAGCTGAGCTTTTTCATCAAGCATCTGCTGGGGACGGAACTCAATGAGATGACAAACATGAATGGCCAAACCAGATGCACCAAACCTTTAATATTTTCCTCCAGGCTTGAAAACTCTGCTCACATTTGGCTAAATACAGCTAAGACCCAGGCAATCTTCTTATTTTGACAAGAAACTTAAATCAAGTTTTAATTAAAAAACTATTTGATTTTTTGAGAGTGCCTGTAATTAATACTATTTGTCTGACATTTCAAATACTTTACTCACTGTAATTTTGTCAGCTGAAAGAGGTTTAAAGCACCAAGAGTATAAATATCTTGTTTTATACTAGAAACATTGAGGTGTGAAAGTTCTTCCTAACACAGCTTTTAGAAACTTTTGTATGTCAAAAAGTAGCATTGATACAAAGTTTGAGTCAGAAAAAAATAATGCTGAACACCATACTTTTCAGCACAATAGTTTTCATTATAAATGACAAATGGATTTCTTTTATGAATCATGTACCCCTTTGTTGTGCATTCTCAAAAGAATTATTTTCCACTGCAACATGAACCAGTAAAAAATTGCAAAGACTTTCTCAGATACTGGTGTATCTGGAATTCTTGTCTGAGCTTGTCAGTGCACTCTCTTATACCAGTGGCTGCTGAAAAGTTGCAGGATGCTTTTAGGCCATGGTGACATCTGAACCATTTCAGCAGGAGCAGCCAAACATTTTTTGCAGTGAAGATGTTTTTTAGGACCTGCAATCACAAGGACAGAGATGGAAGTGTCTACTAGATTGAGATTGTATAGAACTGATGAGGAGCTAGACTGGAAGTCTGGAGTGTGTTTAGCAGTCCCATGACAGCTCCCCAAATACTGGAGAGCAATGAGTTGAAGCCGGCCCATTTAATTTAAAAGTAGAGCTAAGCAGTTAAACCAATCAAGGGCACGTTCATTAGATTTGAGCAGAATTTCCTCTGCTCACCATGAGCCTTCTGGGATGGACTGAATTATGGTCAAACTAACACTGGTTAGTGGGTTAATGCTGGATGGTTAATTTGCATCTAAACTGGGAAGTTTCTCTGCCCCTATAGATTCCCAGCTGGAATCAGTGCACTGTGGGGCTGTCATTGTGCTCCTCAGCATCTCTGCTGCCCCTGTGTACACTGCAGCTGGTTTTGTGAAATGCTGTGAGAAGGTGTCTCCTGGCTCCCAGCTTCTCTTGAATTTTAACTTCAACAGAAGCTGGGAATACAGGAGGATGTGGATGCCACTGTCTGTCATAGAGAAGCAAGTTGTTTATATGCTTCTGAAAAGGCACTGGCTTCCAACTGAGCTTCTGCTTATTAAGAGTTCAGCAAGACCTGAGAGATCCTGTCACAATGATTATTTTACAGTTGTTTTCAAACACAGAAATAAAGGTTGAGATTTGTATCATATCCTGAACTTCGTACACTGGAGATCATGTGTGATGGTGGCAATCAGCAAACTCGTGTCTGTGGAAGCAATGGCTGTCCCTGAGCTAATTTAGGTGTGGGAACCACAGCTCTGTGATGCTACAGGATGGACATTTTTGGTGTTGGGGGGCAGGGATGGAAAATCTGTGCATGTTCTGGGTGTCTTCCCCCAGAAGAGCAGGTATCAGTGACAGTGATATTTGCATTTTAGTTCGTGTCAATTTAGCAAATCCCCTACCTAATCGAGTCTGTTCACAGCCTTGAGAAAAGAAAACTCTAGGGATGTATCTTAAGGAGCAGCATGTAAGTATTGCCTTATAGACTCACACCCTTCTCTTCCTCACTCATCCTCTGGGCAGCAGAGAGGGTTTCAGCAGCAGAGGTTGTAAATGTATCTACCTTATGCTCCCCTGTGTAAAAGACGTGGACCTTAGGTGGAGGAGGAATTAGAACTGTCCTAAAAGTTTTGTGAGAGCTCTGACTGCTGAGCTATTAGATGAGGATTTTTCCCTGCAGCTTTTTGTAAAAGACAGGTGTACCCTTTGGTTTATGATAGAAAAAGCCTTTGTATTGCAAGTTGAGAGAGCGGGGCCAGCTGTCTCCCTGCAGTGAGGATTTGCTCACTTGGTGTCTGCAGCCTTAAGACATCTCTGCTGCTCTGTGTGAACCTCATCTCTGCCTAACCCTCCTTCTGCATTGAGGAGGAGCCCTGGGCACCAAACTGGGCCCTGGGGATTGTTCTAAGCCTTGTTTGAGTGGGAGTTAGGCGTTGTGAAGCTCAGTGGCACTGTGCAGAAACCTTTCTGTGAATTCTCTTCCAAACGCTCATGAGTGCTTTTGAAAACACTTAATTTTTTTTCTAGGCCTAATGTTCAAAGGTGATATAGGAGCCTCTACTGAAAAGAGACTAGAACTTCATGATCTGCAGACAATCAGCACTATCCAAAAATAATTCCCAGGTTGTGCTCCAGTGTAACCATTCTCAGTACTATTATGTTATATTCTGTCTTGATATGACCTCTGCAAGTAGTCTTTATTCTCATATTCCCATTTCATACCTTGTACCAGTGCCTTTGAGAAAAAAAAAATCAGATAAATCAGTAGAAACATTTGTGTTCTGAATAAAGGAAATATAATTTAAATTTGTCAGAAAACCAAATACTTAGAACATTCCCTTGAAAAACAAGTTTCAGGACAACCCTGTTTTTAATTGACTTGCATAAACCTGGGTGATATTTATGGAGATGTGTAACTCTCCCTGATTGAAAACCTGACTAAGTATCAAACCTTATTTGTATCTCTAGATGCATAATGGAGCCCAGTTGATATAAGGTCATTGACTACAGTCTATTGTCCTGTGTCATTTTAGTAGACCTGAGATGGATGCAAATTAACAATTTACAGGTACTTTTATCTGTGAGAAGGTATAAAAGTGAAAACTGAAAAAAGTAGTAAAATGCGTGTTTTATGAAGATTACCAGAATCCAGAAAGTGGCATTTAGTTTTTTATTTATCTGTTGTTCAGTAAATCCCTCTCCCCCTTTAGGAAGACTAATCCCTGCCATTTTCCCCTTAGAGGCCCCCCTAAGGTTCCAGTACAGAATGCAGTTCTGTCTGCCTCTTCTGGTTCTTTTATGGTGCATACAAACTTGAAATGGGAGATGATTTTTCCTTTCTGGGAATGCTCACAGATTAGTATATGGCTGTTATTCGAGCTTGTGTTTGTTTATTTTACCACATCATACAAAAGACCCCAACCAGAAAAGATTAAAAGCTTCCAAATCACTTACATGGAGAAATAACTTGAGAAAGCTGCATTTTGAGCTTGTGCAGCATAATTAAACCCACTAATGAGTTAAAACATTAATGTAGAAACAACATAGAAGACTTTATACTCAGTATTGAAGCGTCCATCATTCTGTGCACCCATAGCCCTCTACTTTCTTAGACCCTCTTGAGTTCCAAGCGTGATTTGAAATTGCTCTCCAAAGTCTGTAGCTTGAGCACCCTTCTAAGGGGGTAAGAGGTGCTTCTGAAATGTGGGAGGTGGTCGTAGCACAATAGTGGGGCAATATTGCAGCTCAGCAACTTTGTCTTGACTCTCTGGGCATTTCAGAAGCAGAGAATTTGATAAAGATCAGCTCAACCCATCCTGTTAGTGCAAGTCCCCAGTGCAACTTGAGCTGGACAAGCTGCAGTTGACAAGTCCTGTTTCTGAATGTTTTTGGCTTGATAAATCCACACACAGCACAAAAGCAATTCCAGCTGGGCTGGTCTTCAGATCTAAAAGCACCTCCTTAGCTCAAAGTGAAAGACACTGGTCTGTGGGGCTGACAACAGCCTCCAACAACGTCCTGCTGCTGTTCCCAACTTGTCAGGCAGCCCAGACTTGCTGCTTGGACTTGCTGGCGAGGGAGGGTATCCAGAATGAAACTGTGTTTGCACGTGTGAAAAGCCTGGTCTTTGGGAAATTTCTCTAAGGTGGACCCAGCTCTAGATTTCCTACTCCCTTCTTCCATTTTCACATGATCTCAAGTGTACCAAGTTTGGGGAACATTCAGGACATAATGCCAATCTTGGTTTTTTTTATTTCCATCTTTGAAAACGACTGGAAGATGACAATGAGTGGAAGACCTGCCAGAACAATTTAATATGCTCACTAATGAGTTTGTATTATGTCACCTCTGACTAGTGTATTTTCTGGACGTGAATTTTGCTATTTGTGCAGGAGTATTGGGATCCTTTCTATTTCATGGATATCCCTGAGCATTTAGACTGACCAGACAGGACAGGCTGCAACGGGAATTCGCAGAGTATGGTCATGGAATGGCATTCTTTGGGATTGCTTCTCTCAGGAGCAAGTGGCCTCAATTCCTTTTGCCAAATAAATTGCAGTGGCCAAATTAACTTTGGCTGTACTCAATAGACCACCTGATCATCAAAGCTGTATTGGAGAGAAGCTCTCCCCCAGTTACTCAGGGACTTGTGGGAGGCCCTCTGTTCCAGGGACTGGAGCACTCAGTTGCTCAGAACTGTAGGTTTAAGGTTTGCGTGTTCCTGATTCCAGAAGAACCCGCCTGTCCCTCTCACCTACAAGGCAAAAAGAAGATGGGGAAAACATCCTGTTCCAAAGGTATACTGATGCTGAGAAGGCAGTAGCACTTGATTTCTGAGGGTGTAGGGGGTGGAGAACCCAATGCTGTCTGACACAGGGTTTGGGGAGATTGTGGTTGCTACCTTGGGGCTGATTAGGCCTTCTCTGAGTACAAAGTGGGGGATTCTGCCTGCAGCACAAGACTGGAATTCCCTCTCATGTGCAAGCCTGAGGGTGGTAGGTGAGCAGTAATCCTTTTCTTCCTAATGAAACCATAGAGATGTGCATAAGTTAGTTCATCCAGAAATTGCCCTTTCTGGAGTTAGAACAGGAAGGGAGGTAATGCAGAGCTGGCCAATTTTTCTTTTAATCTTTTTTAAGAGTCTGGAAGTGTGGCTCTCGGTCCATAAATTAGAACAACTGTGAGAAATATTCCAGTAAATGACCAAATGTAAATGCTCATCTGTGAACGAAGCCAGTTGTAGTGTGGAGCCATTTAGGAATCTACAGGGCTTCCTGGGGGCAACTGCAGAAATTTATTAATTCTCTTTGTCCTTCCAGTGAGTGGAGAACATTCTGCCATTAGTGGGTTCCATAGCACTTTGTGAACTGCACACCAATCTGATCTTTTCTTCTCTTTGGAGAGCCAATTGCTTTAGCTATTTTCTTGAGCATTTAGAGGTTTTGCTTTTCAGAATGTTCATCAATTGCTGCTACTCCAGTTAGACACAGGCAGTACAAACACAAAACTTCCAGTCTTGCTTGGCTGAGCTGGCATAGCAGAGTATGAACTGCTTGCATTGGGAACCTGCTGGGCTAAAGAAAGTAGCAGTGACCAAACACTGAAATATCTGGGATTCTGCAGAGGCAGTGGCACTAAAATTGAAAGCATTAAACACAATCTTGCTTAAATATGAAATAGCTGCACACTAACCCCTTCTGCTTCCTGGCAAGAATAATAATGCTGCTCTAATTCAGGATGAAATTAAAATCAAACAAAACAAATTCTCTGTAACCAAAAGCAAGTCTGTGGCAGGGATGAGTCAGGACTGAAGTTTTGAAATTATGAAGTGGATTTTATGCAGGAGCCTCTCTCCCCTTCCCTGTTGCCAGGGAGGGTTCATAGGCAACAGACTTAATGGGTTAGGCAGACAACTTGTTGCTGACTAAGTCACGAACAGCTGACACCTCTTCTGCATCTTGGAAGGCTTGCGTGCTCTTTGGATGTGTTAGACAAACAGTGGCATGCTTTGAACTCTTTTCCTAAAAGGAATTTTTCCATAGCTTTTTAAAAATTTGGAGTAACTAACTCATTTCGTTCTTTCTGCTTTCTTATAGGTAAAGCACTCTGTTCTGTCAGCTACCATTTTAGTTCCCCCCCTAGCAGGGAAACCTTGGGTCAGATTCATCAAAAGGGATAACAGATATTTTCAGGTATTGCATACTAATGAATAGCTGGCTCTTATTCATTATTTATCTACACCAGAAGTTTAATGAATACCTGGAAAGCTGTTTATTGAGTTGTGTTTGTGGACAGCAGTGCTTCACCAAGTGCAGGTCACTGAATACCATGGACAAGTTTCTGTATGTATTCAGTTAAATACAAAAATTAATTTACTTCAGCCATGCACGTCCTTGTTCATTCTTCTATTTGCCTTAATGGCTTTCTGCCACCATTTAAGCACTTTAGAAGGTGGGCACAGTGTGAATTCAAGACAGTTACAAACCAAGGAGCATCTGGATAAAAGCTTAAATCTTTGCTACTACTACTTTGTAGTATCATATATATGGGGAAGAATGAGGATTCTGAAAAAGCTGATGGGTTTCATGGTTAAATGGTTTCTGGTATGACTGGCTTCTATCAGGAGGCTGCTCCAGCTGCTGGGCTTTGGCATTTCTGAGATGGCTCCCAAAACTCTCCAGCTGTAGGTCAAGTCCTGCTTTTTGAAACCCTGAGAACGGAGAATTGAAGAGCTGGAACTATTCCTGTTGTGAATTTGTGGCTTTGGTGACTGGGCAGCTCTTCTAAACCAGGGTGTTGTTTTTTAACAGCAGGAACAGAGCGAAGCAAAAGGGCCAGGGGAGAAGTGGTGAGTGTGGTGGCAGGGCTGCAACGAGCATCCCTGAGCTTGCCAGCTCCCTGCGCTCACCTCCTCAGGGGCTCGAGCAGGTTGCCGCACCCGTGCCACTCTGCCTGACAGGAACAGAGGGATATTGTTTAACTATTTGTGGTCCTTTTGATGTCTTGCTTCCTCGTACTGGCAAAACAAGTACTGTAACTTGGCTTAGGCTTCCTTGGAGCTAATTCTGAAAGCATGAAATCATTCCACATATGTTTTCAGCAAGGGGCTTGTTTTGAACCTCTGTGTTGTTCCTTCTGCGTTGCTGATGGTCCAGAAACCAAAGCACCAAGTACATGCAGTGAGCAGTTTGATTACACAGTGTATGGAAATGTACTTCAGGGTGAACACTGTGATCACAGAGAGGCTTGTTGTTGTCAAGGCTTCTAACCCTTCTCTTGATAATTCCGTAGATGCTGTCAGGGGAACAGAATTGATATCATGTGACCACTCAAAAAAGACAGCTTAGTTTTCCAACAGGAATATTGTGTATTGTAATTCTGTGACCACTGGTACCATTCAGTTTCTTGAGCTCGAATCAAAACTTCAAAAAGAGAGACATTTAAAAAGAAAAAAACTGTCAGACCTTATATTTTAAGATTTTTTTTTTTTTATTGGGAGGAAATGTTGCTAATTTTAAAATATTGTGGTTTAATAAGTCCATTTTCAAATCCAGAATATTAAAGACCATATTCCTGGTATTTATGAGGTCCAAGTTCAGCAAAGCACTTGGGCATGTAAAACATTTTATTAGTTTTACTCTTCATTAGTTATATACCTTCCCAAGTCTTACTTCTCCAATCCCCAATCGTTTCATAGTATAAATATGTGTAAGTCCATTGACACTGAGTTTTTTGTTTTCTGGGTTTTCTGCTTGCCCATAAAGTCCGAGGTGTACATTCTATTAATTGTGTGTAGCCAAAAGGGGCACATAACTCTACCTGATACAGAAAATCTTGACCAAATGTGAGGTTGTCCTATGTCTGTGTGTGTGTCCAGAGTGTGCACAAATTTGCATATGACAGGGTTGTAGAAGCATAATGCAAGCGCAGTCATTTAAACAGCTATTCCATCTTTGAGTATTAAAAACAATTATGTTTTTAATACTTTTAAATACTTTTAAAAAATATCACTGGAAAGTTTTTGTGATGGTTTCAGAGCTATTCACCTCCCCTATCCCCTCCTCTCTCAGAGCAAAGCATTTGGGAGCTGGACTCTTAAAAATCTCACATCCCCAGACTGAAGTTCTGCAGAAAAACCTACTGTGGCAATCAGTACGTTCATCTGGGGAAAAACAGAGCTGAGCTATTTATTTATCTTTAATTATAAGTGGTTAAACAAGGAGAATAGACTTACAGTTCCTACTGAACTTAAAAAGACTCTGATTTGTGCCAACTAAAAATTAATTAGTAAGGAATTTTTAATTTCAGCATCCTAGGCCAAGAATTTATTCCTTGATAAAGATGTCCCCATGGAATAGAGTTATGAGATGAGATTAGAAGGAATGTAAACTTTATATCACATGAAGTTTCTACTCTGAGCACCGATGCAAAGGGCATTGTTAAATTTTTATTTTTTTGGTGTTGGAACATAAGCTCAGAGCTGACCAGACGGGGGCCCAGCATGCCAGATGAAAGGACACAAGATCCCTGAATGTAGCTGGAAGATTTTGAGGTGGAAAACCATTAAGGGCTTTTTAATGTGAAGTAAGAAATTGCTCTCCTGGATTTGTGAACCTGAAATGATAGAATAGCTAATACCAGTCATTTTGGAAACTCATCACATGCTGCTGCTCGCCTCGTGGCTGCTTGATGCAAAAGGGCATAAAGCACTTGTGTTAAAACCCCTATCAATTGTTTCTTATTCATTAAACCTCCTTCTCTTAGTTGTGGTAGATTTTGGCTTTTTTTGAGGTGTGGATAGAAAGGAGGGAAAGCTTAAAATTCTCAGTGGAAAACTGGTGATCACTAGATATAAACTATTTCAGGCTGGCTTTTGGCTTTTGTAAGAAATATAAATCTTTTGGCTCTCAAAGTCTAAACCGATTGATTTAAAACTTTTTCCCCTCAGATAAATTTTACAACGTTAGGGAAAAAAGAGAGTTTAAAGATAATATGTGTTAGTAGTGCAATTTTACATTCAGACAATCAGAAATTCTAAAATAGAGCTGCTGTGTTGTTCTTGCATGTTTTTATTGATTTATGAAAAGCCACAAGCATTAGTAAAGAACTTTAAAGTGAACCACTTGTTGTTCCTTTGAAAATTGTTCTCTGATCTCTCGGTTCCTTATGGTAATTGAAAATCACAATCAAGATCTTGTAAATCTGTGAGTCTCAGTGGAGGGGAGGCACAGCAGTAGTGATCACTGGTACAGGTACCAAGAAAATACCAGTGCATTATAAAAGTTATAGATAACTTAAGGAAAAATTGTATTAGTGTACAGCTAGTGCTGTAAATATTAAATTATTTCCTTCTCTCTTTGAGCTGGAGGCAAATGTTTGCCATCATGCTAAGGTGAGAAAAAGCACACTGTGAATCTGCATTGATTACTTTGGGTGAGTAGTGGCAGGCCTGCAGGATGAAACGTGGTGGGAACTACAAAAACAGTCTGGGAAAGGTCTTGTGGACTTTGTTAATATGTCCATAGGGTAACATTGCCATGAAGTCTGTGGAAAAAAATATATTCTCTTTTCTCTAAGCAAGGTGATTTTCATGTTAGTTATTCACCACCTAGGATTTTACTTTCATAGATTTTTTTTTTTTTAATCTTTGGTAGTTTTGCCTGAGTTTCTGCTTTATGTCATTTTCAAATGGTGGTCAAATCTCTACAATAGCAACAAGGATTGCCATGAGGAATTATGAAAGAATCCTACACATTATGGAAGGTAGTAAAGAGAGAAAGGAATGTAACACCAAATTTACTGTAGGTGACAAGCTGAAGAGTACTCTAGGAATCTATGGAGTACAGCAGGTTTTACTCTTGCTTTAAACTTCAAAATAACTGTGTGGGTTATCATGAAGTCTCCCAGTCACAAGATTCAAACCTCAACTACTAAAACAAACTTTGTGTAGGAAAGAGCTTTCTATTTTTACATGAAACCTGTAAGGCAATTTTTTTCTAAATGAGAGCATATAGTGTGTGAAATACATGGGTGAGGATACTTTACATAGCCTGGTTTTGCTTTGAAACAATGGCTTTCTTTTAAAGGAAAGTGATGAATCTTTCAAAAAGGAAAAGAGGAGAGATGCATTAGCAATCTCAGCTAGGGCTGCATTCATAGGCTTGGAGAGATTCAGAAACAGAGAGCTGGGATCGTTCATTGCCAGGCTTGCTGAAGCTGAAATTTGATTTGAGGATAGTTGAGGCTCCTAGTTTGAGATACTGAGACTCTCTTGTGGCTATTCCTGAGCAGCCTGTGTGCACTTGTGTATTTGGAATTGTGTAAGAGTCCCCATGTTCACTGTGCAAAGGCAACCACAGAGCTCTCCAGAGCTGCCCCCAAAATGGAGTGACTTTTTCAGTGAGAAAAATCCATGGTTGGATCAATTTAATGAACTCTAATTTCTCATTGATTTATTCAACTGAAGAAGAACAAACTGGAAAATACGCAAGACCTTGATGATCCTTTTCAGATGTGTTTCAGGAGTTTGTTTTGGGTTTTGTTTGGGTTTTTTTTTGAGAAAATATTGTTTTACTTTGAAACATATCTCAACATCAGTTTTAGCAAGTTAAAAAATCAAGGCACAAAACACATTTTAATTGCAGGTCTAATGAAGTATTTTGATTATAAGGTACTTATTTTTCAACACATAAAAAAAGCTGAAAAAATTGCAAGGCTTATTTTGGATTTTGGTGCTTTATAGAACATGAAGACAACTCTAACAACAACCAAATTTGTTTTTACAGTATTAGAACTGTCAGTTGTGAAAGCTAAATAGTTCTCCCCTCTTCCCTCTCATCTCCAAACACAGAGAAAAACAGATTTCTTCTGTTTTACTATGCCTTTGTCCCATTAACACGCTGGAATATATTCACTATGAAATTCCTCTTCCAAGGATTCTTTTTCCAGCATAATACTTGAAGCTTCATATTAATCTTTCTAGTCTACACAAAAGATATAAAATTTTGGACTTACTATTATAAAAGGCACAGGCTGTTCTGTTGTGGAGCATTAAGCTCTCAAAGAGTTAAAGCAGGCAGCAGAATATATGCTTTCTTTAATGCAAGTTGACCTTTGCATGCAGTAGACAGGTTTCCACTTTCTTCGAAATCAAAATATTTTACTAGATACAGTGTTTAAATAAATCAAATGAGGCTTCAAATTATGTAAAACCTGACCATTTAAGATAAAATTACTACTTTCTCTTCTGCATTTCTAGCATAATTCAGTTTTAATGCTCATCTGAGCTGTGATGTCTCTGCTGTGTATTGGGGCTGCTTGATTATACTGATGGGTAGTGTAATTTTTTGGTTACATGTACAATGAAGGTAATTTTTGTGTTTCTAAGCTAGAAGATCGAGTTCTGTGACCTGGAGAAAAAGAAGGCAAATCAGAAGGGGTACAGGTGCAGCTCCTTGCTGTTGCAATGGGAAACCTGGGAGAGCTTTCCACCACCTGTCCAAAACGTTTGTGAGGTGGCTGGGTTGGGATGGAGTGGGAAGGGGCAGACAGTTTGTACACAACCTTCCCCACCTTTTGGAAGGTGTGCTCTCAGAAAGGGTGAGGTTACTGGTGGAAATACAGTGGGAGAATGACAGAGATGTATGAAGGCATGTGCAAAATTATCATCTAGGCAATAGGAATATTTGTTTTTATCAATGACAAGCTATCTTCTCCTCCTTGCTTTAACCTGCTTTTAACCTACTATTGCTTTTAGAGAGGGACATCTTTTTGCACCAGTATGAGTTATCAGTCTCATCTTATGGATGAATTCTATAATACATGTGGTATTTGAGGAAACAGTTCTTAAGTAGAAACAGTGAAGAAGGTGGTACTGAAGCAAGAGTTAATTAGAAATCACCCACCCCCACTTTGGACTGGAGTGATCCAAGATTTCTGAAATGGCATCTCTTATACTGATCTTCACTAAAAAAGTCTTCCATTTTCTTGAGAACAAAAACGTATCTTTGGGTCAGATTTTCGTCTTCCCTGTTTCCCTTCAACTCTCTGGAGAATATGGGCAGGCTCAGTTGCTCCCCTAATTCAATTAGCTTACCTTTGTGGGAGGAAGAGATTGTCTGCAAGTGTATGGAAAGTGAGAAAAGTCTTCATCTGGCTAAAGGAAAATATTCAATAATTTTTTAAACCATCTGCAAGAAAACAGCAGCAAAACCAGCTTGCTGAGAAAGGTGGGTATCTCTGGGCCTTTTACCTTAATTCACTCACAAAAAGTATTAAATTCTTTCTCACAAAAAGTATTAAATTTCTTCTTAAGAACCGACCAATGCTACTCTTTATATCAGGAGATGCTGATGGTGGACATTGTGCTGTACAGATAAGCACAAAGGATTCTTTGCTTTATATGTTCTGTGCTTCTCCACTTTCTTTCAGAAACAGGAAATCCAGTAAGGAATGAATCCAAATGGCAGGAGAGGAAAGTGGAAATAGAGGCTTAACAAACAATGAAAAGCAGCTCATAGTTTACACGATAAGTTTACAGCAGGAAGAAGGAGATTCCACTGAATCTGTGCTGTGCTAGCTGGTTAACAAATGCTCCTCAGTCTTTAAAACAAACAAAATTATATCTGTGAGTGTAAATTCCAGATGAACTGTTTGATGAGCTTTCTACTTTGCTGAGAGATAAAGGTTGTGGGAAAGGGTCCACTGAAGCTGCATCCAGTCAAAGTGCCTCCAGCACAGTTGTCTTACTTCTTTCCTATTATTTTTTATTTTGTTTTCATCTAGGATATGAGAGAATGCTGTTCAGGTAGTGTTTGATATAATTACTGCCAAATATTCAGGTTCCATACCTGTAGTTTACTAGTCTGCCTGTTTTTGCTGAAGCTTAATGGGTTGCATAATTTTGAGAATGTTACTTTCAGATATTATAGGCTGTATGTGTTTCCAGTGGAAGCAGTTTCTTGTCCTACTGTAAAATTTAATTAAATAAAGTTTTATAAACCATTAAAAGATATGTCACAGAACGTGGTTACAAAGAAGAGATGTACATGTTTTATTCTTTGAATATTGGTGTATAGGCATGATGACATCAGAACAGTACTGAAGACCTGGTCGGTGTCCTATGCCTTGCTTGACTCAGAAACTTGCTGTTCTGAATGCCCTCAATCTATGAACTTTTTGATTTCTTTTTTCCTGCAGAGACATCAAAACCACAGGGAAGTGTCCAATGGAAGTAAAGGTGCCTTAGCCTTGGCAACTTGTTGTACAGGAGGAACAGCTGTAACTCTGCCATGTTATTCAAGCTTTGCCCTCAGGGATGTTCATCTTTGCATCAATATATTCTGTACAACTGCTAGACTGGAGCTAACAAAGCTTCCTAGGAAGGCTTGGCAGTCCCCTCTGACGTGTGTGGTGTGGCCAGAGGTAGCCCAGACCCCAGAACATGGGCTATTATTTAAGAGTCTAGATGATATTCTTAGTCATAGGATTTAGTGTTAGTCCTGCCCTGTGAGGAGCAGGGACTTGGATTCCATGATCCTTATGGATCCCTTCCAGCTTGAGATATTATATTCTGTGATTCCATGTACTTCTGGGTCAGGAATGTACTTTGCCATTGTTTTTTGGAGGCAAGTATTTCAACAGCTGGATTAGTTGTGTGTGTAGAAGACCCTTAGTGACTACCTCAGGTTCAAAGCAGCCTGGCACATTGACAGGCAGTGAGCACTGGCAGAACACTGTGGTGCTGTTCCCGTGTGCACTGTGGTTCTGTTGCACACGTGTGTGCTCCATACCTTGTGCCTGTCCTGCCCAAGAGCTGTTTTCTGTGTGTCTGCTGGCTGTGTGCATTACAGCTCTTCTGCTACTTCCTCTGCCTTTGTGTCAGTGCTCTGAAAAAGTGTCCAGGTGGTCTTATACCTTCTCTACTCCAGAATCACATAAGATGTGTGATTTTTTCAATGAGAATTTTAAAAATTATTAATCATTCTATCTACATGAAATCAACAAAGTCAATACGAGATGTTTGGAGATACTTGTCCCTTTTTGTTCCATCACTGATGCTTCTGGTAGGATCTGTTGCAGGTAATATCTGCAGCAATTTCTAAAGCCCTCTTTCATCTAACTAAACATCGATCCTCAAGTTTCTCAGCATACCTGTCTTTGCTGCTAATGCCATCTCACTTGTTGAAACAAGCTTAGTGATCAAAGTTAATGAACCGTCTTGGTATGGGTTGGAAACTAGAAATAGAAGATTGAAGAATGAGGAAGACCTTTTCCATGCCCAGGAAATGTCTTAGCAGAACAGGTTCACAGAGAGGGAGTTTTTGACAAAAGTCATGATGGTTTTCACCCATTATATAAATCTCAAGTGAACTGTCACCCTATTTCCTTTGCTCATGGTGCTTTCACTTTTCAGGAACCCTCTCTTTTTGCAAGAGCAAAGCTGCTTTGTCTTTTTGCTTGTGTAGGTGCTCCTGGATTGTGGCCTCTACAAACATGCTACAAATTTGTCCTGCTTTAGCTGGTTCTAATTGCTGGTGATTTATGAGAGAGATGTTGTGAAACAACATAAAATTAATTTTTCTTCTCTATTAATTCAGTTGTTCTAAGCACTTGAGTTTACTCCCGTGATTTCCCCTCCCTCACAATTTACTTTGAAAATCAAAGCTCTCCTGTGTTTTCCTATTGTAGCCTTCAGTGTCTCCTCCTTTCTCTTCTAAGTAAATTGAAAAAATGTTTAGACTTAGAAAATAGGGGGAAAGATACACTAAATGACAATTGTATAACAAAGACAGGTGTACTGAATATCAGCGGCCTTTAACAGATGAAATGAGAAAAAACTCACTCTCCACTCTCTGATAATTTGAAGTAGCTGCAATACTAAAACCAGTCCTGCAAAACACTCACGTGAATAATCCGTACTGTGGCAAGTACTCCAATTGTTCCTAGCACTGGTGAAAGGCAGTGGTCTGGCAGCTTTGAGGAATGAAGTTCGTTTTTTTATTAGCTGGGCAAGTTTCCCAACACACATTGCCTGGTCAGCCTGTTTAAACCCTGATCTGAAGAGGGAGGGATAAGCTTTCTCTCGGGCTAACAGGCAGTTCGGTTTCTCCACAGATCACATAATTCTTGCTTGTATTTGGAGGCTGCCAATTAGTGAAAAGTAAAGGGAGAGACTTTGCAGGAAATTGCAGCTCTAATCCACCAAACTTGCATCAGAGAAGGACCACCTTGCTGCCCGCTGCAGATTCTGGAGAGACCATGCCCAAAGCCTGTGCCCCCTGCCCGTGCCAGCATGTGTTCAGTCTCCACATTAGGCCTGGGGAGCAACCTGTGCTCTGCTTCCCTCGTCCACTTTCACTCTCTCTCCTTCTCAGGCTGCTGTCTAGGAACAGCTTCCATCCTGCTTGACACCCTTTTACTTGATGCTGGTGAAAAACCTTGTAGCCTTTTGTGTCCATGCCCTGGGGGCTCCCAGGCCTGCCCTAACCCCGTGGTTAATCACGAAGAACAAGATGTGGTTTACTCAGCAGGCAAGGTCTGTAAGCCCAGCTTTGAGCACCTCAGATTTATTCATGCTCTGAAAGTGAATGGAGAGTAACTTATGTTACTCTGTCTTCTGCAATCTCTGCCCATCCCTGTCAGACGGAAGCAGACAACAGATAATCAGAACCATTGTGGTGTTTGTTTTCCAGACACGAGTAATTGGAACTTCAGGACTTCCAAATCAACTGACCCAAGACTCTGTCCTTCCACCATAAGAACGATCAGCAGTGCAAGATGTAATCCGATTTGTGGACAGGCTCCAGGGGCCAACAGGACTCATGGTACGTTTCACAGCTGTCTGAGCAGCCACCATTTGTTGGAGAGCAGTGCAGTGCTGGTGATTAGACTGCAGCATGTGGAATTGTCCAGCGTTTACCTACAGGTTTCATCAGGTACCAGCACCAGCAGCGTTGAAAGCTGTAGCAGCAGTCCTGGTTGGCAGAAGGTGGCATATCAGCTGCTTGCACATGATCCGGTGCCATTTGGAAAAAGCTTGAACTGCTTTCAGTAAAAATATCGTGATTAGGTCTACTCGGGATATGCTTCTAGTCAGAGCAGCCAAAGCAGGCAGCTTTAGCACCTTCTGTGCAGGAGGCAGTAGGGCTGCATGAAACATGGCCTCTGTTGTACAGGAGCGATGTATTCTCCAGTGTGTGTTTGTGGCAGCTGTTAGTGGATTTTAACATCAGGTAGTGCACAAGGAATTGACCATTAGTGAGAGTGTGAACTGCACAAGGGTGCTTGCAGAAGTCAGACCAGATCTGGAGGTTTTCTGGCACCTTGCTAGTCACCTTTTGTTCTATGTCAAAGCGCACTTCGTTGAAAGAGAGGTATTGTCTGAAATGTTGCCTTCTCCGGCTGCGTGGCTGCTAAACATGTGGGTCTTGAGACGCTTAATACAGCTGGCATCTTCTGATGCGGCTTCAGCTGAAACAGCCATGGGGGAGGGAAGACAGCCCTGCGTGGAAGCTCTTCCCGCTGGTACCGGGGCTGCGGAGGGGAGCTCCTCGTGGGCCCGCTGGCCCTGCCGGCCGGGCCCCACCACCGCGCCGAGCCGTCGGTGTCTGCCCGGGCGGAGGTCGGGCTGGCTCCCCGCCCGCCCCGGGCAACGGCAGCACCTTCTGCGGCCACGGCCCCGCTCGGGGGCCGCAGGGGCCCCGCGGCCGCCGCC